>OOFC01029787.1:0-18015 GCA_900323345.1 Pseudochromis fuscus | reverse complement strand
ACCACACAAGAGCAACATTTGTAAATTAAAATAAGGAAACTGGAAAATGTAACAGTTCAAACTACACAATAAAAAATGCTGGGTTGTTTTTCATAATATTTTGTAGTCTTTGCCAAATAGTCAGTTGTTTTGTCCAACATTTTGTAGATTTTACTCAATATTTGATTATTTTTACACAACATTTAGTGGTTTTTGCACTGTTTTTTGTAGGTTTTCCGCAGTTTTTGGTGTTTTTTTAACATAAAAGAAAAAAAGAAAATGGCTAAAAACAACCCATCGTTCAGGATTAAATTAACCCAGACTGAAGTTAGTCAAATAGTTAACCAGTTTTGTAGTGTATACTTGAGCTGATGCATGGGTTACTTATTATATTACAAATATACTGACATAAAAAGATTTAATGGCCTATATGTTTAAATATGCTGTTAAAAAGGCATCTATAATAGGTATTTGTATTTTGGGAAAAATCCAGGTCAAGCTACTGAGTGTAATAAATGTGCTACTAATTATAATGAGCATGTGATAAATAATGATGACATACATAATACATTTTTATGTATGTATATAGAAATCAAACTATAAAAAAAGTATAATTTGCATTTTAAATTAAGGGAATTGAGGGAAAACAGAGTGGACAGTAGAGCTGCTGTATAATGAGAGTTTTATTATATTAAGAGTTACAGGCGTTAAGTTCAGACATGTAAGACGTGGTAATGACCAGCTGAGGGCGGTGCACGACCACAGTTTTAAACCCAGGCTGCGTTATCATGTCCTGCCTGTAGGCTTGAACCTGAAAACAATGCTGGCAACTGTTGGGGAGCAGGAACACAAATCTGGCAGCACTCAGCGCAAACAAAAGTGGCTAATCATCTAACTTCCAGCACACTTTAGCAGATCAATAGGTGTTAAAGAGCTCAACCCGCGGAGCAGTTCACTTCACAAAGGCAATACACAGATCTGGGATGGATTATCGTCACAGATATGGTGGTGAAAAAAAAGTTAACAAGATTAGCCAGAAAACGCCTTTAATCTTTTTTTATTAGTTTGTTTCTTCGGTCATGTTGTTGGACTTTATAACCATTGCTGTTTCGATCCATAATAATTCAGATTTTTCAGCACATGCTATTTTTGAGCAAATGGGAAGAACTCTAAGCGACAATAATTATATCTCTCTAGATATATAAGCACATATTTCTGTGACCTAAATCAACCTAATGCGTAATCTAGCCAATACGCACAGTGGTGAGTTAACAGCATTTTATTATTTGTCTTTAATATCCCAGTAGAAACTTGTAGGATTTTCCTGTGAGAACAAAGGTGACATGTCCGGATTTGAAATCAAGGATCCGGAGATGGGAACAGTGGGGGGTGCATTTATCAAAGGCCCCCACGGCTTGCAAACCATCGTGGGCCCTCCACCAAAATGCAGACCGACGTCACCGCTTCCGCCCTGCACCCCCCCTCTCCTCCCTCCCTCCCTCTCTCTCCCTCTCTCTCCCTCCTCCCTCCCTCCCCCGGCGTCGTTGGAGCTGCTCGGCCGCCTGCAATCCAACATGGAGTAGAGAGAGATGGGGCTCTAGCGGGGCCACCCCTCGGTAACAACAGCGACGACGCGCTTTT
This sequence comes from Pseudochromis fuscus, assembly GCA_900323345.1. Classification (NCBI taxonomy): domain Eukaryota; kingdom Metazoa; phylum Chordata; class Actinopteri; family Pseudochromidae; genus Pseudochromis; species Pseudochromis fuscus. The sequence goes on along the minus strand of OOFC01029787.1, from coordinate 16,395 downwards.
TACGCACAACTGGAAGCGGAGTCGTCGGCGAAAACATGCGCCTTAGGACTTAAAAACGGAGCGTGTGCCTTGTGTGTCCGTGTGTGTGCGTGCGTGCGTGCGTGTGTGTGTTTGGGGAGGGAGGGGGGGTAAGAGAAGACAAGAGCTGGATTCGGCTACTAAATTGTCCGTGTAGGCTGCGTTATCTACTGAAGGTGATGCGAGGATTAAAGTTATAGGGGGTGGAAGAGGGGAGAGCATTCGCGAAACGAGAAGAAACAGGGTGGCTCCGGAGGGGAAACGAGTGGGGAAATTGAGGAAAAAGAAGAACGGAGGCGCAGCCAGTCGAAGGCAAAGCCAAAGAGCCGACACTCGCACAAAGGCGCAGGGGGGATTTATGCGGAATTGGAGACAGAATCGGAGGAACGGCGGCGAAAGAATGACGAGCGAAAAGTATGCAACCGCCGTGGTACATTACCTGAGGTGAAACGAGAAAATGATAGAAGAAACACACCCAAACGAGTGAGTACTGTGCCTCAAACATTTTCTCTATCTCATTTTTTCGCTTCCCCCTACAAGTTGTGGAGGTGATTGGGGCAACTTGGTGGAATGTGCAGCCTAAAAAAAACTCCCCATGCAAAGCTTGTCTTCGTGTGCGTGCGCTTTGCATGTTCTTATGTATTTTATCCACTTGATTTGGATTTGATGCAATGCATTGACAGTGCTGTGGAAGAAGAAGAGGGTTTTTTAGGGCCCCCACCTCGGTGGATAGACTACAGTCTTGAGAAGGCGAGAGAGAGAGAGAGAGAGAGAGAGAGAAAGGAGAGGAGTGGGAGGAGGAGGGGAATAAGCGTGGGTGGATCGGAAACATTTTCTGAAAGGATCTGAGGCGAGAGAGCAGGCCCTGTTGCAGCGTAACTTAGAAACTCAAACACGCCCAGAAGTTACACCTTTTATAAACACACAAACAGCAGCGCGACTCACGCACCTTTTGTTTGTGTGTTGTTCAAGTGTGGAAAAGCAGAAAGACCCGACGGCGTTTACAGAGGCATTTTTCGCCTTCGTTATTTGGCCACATCTGTGTGTGTGTGTGTGTGTTTGCTTCCAACCGAAGGGGGAAGTCTCACAGGATATGAGATATCCGATATGCCTCATCCGCCATCTCTTTCTCAATCGCCCTCATTTGCATAGCCTACCGCGCTCCATTCATAAAAAAATACCGATTGTAAACGACGGCTTGCCCTGAGAAAAATACGCGTCTGTTTCTCTGCGACTCGAGCCTCGTCTGCTCGTGTGTGCACGTTTGTGTCTGACATGCAAAACCCACGGATCGTGTTATTTTGGCTTCTGCGAAATGTAGCTTATATTGAGCCTTGCAATGTGCAGGCCCACAGACCTGTGTATGTGGTACCCGTGGGCCTGTGTGGAAGCGCCTGGAGCTTAAAATGTAGCTGTTACCTTGAAGATTAACCTGAAATATGGATCGTTGTGAGCAGGTGTCAGCGCGCATTTGGCGAAATACGCCACCAGGGGGTTCAAATTGTGAGATTATAGTATTATTTTCAAATGTGAAGAACAGGCATGTTCATTTTTTTACAGCTCCATTGGCCATATCGTTCACTTCCGTCCCTGTCAGACTCCACGGGGCTGTGCACGGTGGGAATGCCTGCCTTGCAGATCTGACGGCGGGGGTGGAAGGGCGAAGGGCACCGGAGGGGATGTTTGCGCTGCGGTGCCGTGACGCCGGCTCATTCATAAAAGCCCTCTAACCTTCAGCGCGTCCCCATTCATGCCTGCTGGCCGTATACTTTGCTTATACTAAGCTTTGCGTTTTATCTGCCCCCACCTCTCCCCGGTCCCAGAGGCAGGACACGGACACTGCAGCCGGGTCCTGGTCTGCGTCTTTTTGCATGCGCAGAGTGAACCAGAAGTCAGTCTGTGCGTCGTGTATCTGCTTTAAGCTTCTCCACTTCTCACCTTTGCTGCTAGTTGTGTCTTTATGGCCTCGTTGTGAGTCATATGTGTCTGATAAACACTTTTCTTATGGCGTGATGTAAACATTAGGCCACGCCCACGAAGCACACTGACTTCAAGTTAGGAAAATAAACTTTTTTTGTGCTTTGATAATATATTTTACAAGTATTAGCTACAAAAGTGTCATCATAATCATTTACTTTTAGATTTAAGCGTTTACCAGACTCTTATTTAACAGTGTGCACCTCTTTGAGAGTGCCTTACTTTTCACATTTGATAGTGGACTAGTGTAACCTATGGTGAAAATACATTTTCCCAACCAGGCATTAAAATCTCAGGACTAATCCAGCATATCTTTCTCACTAAAAGTCATTTAGAGTTCACACAGGATCTGAGCTGTGTGAGTGTGTCAGTATTTATACTAATATGTACTTTATAAACTCTAAACTGACACATTTGATTCATCCTTTTGTTTTTTAGAGGCTGAGTAATATCCTGACTGCCTTAAAACTCTCAACAGCTGCACATTTTTCATCACCCCACAAATACACTTAATAAAACCATCTATTACTGACCTCCTGACCTCATGACAGTGAGCTCGGCCTACTAAAGGTTATGTTAGTTACTGTATTGCTTTCATAACAAAATGTAAATCATATTGCTGTGTCGCCTGTTGCGAAAATGTTTACTGTCTTATTACTGGAAGGAAACAATTGGTGCGCAGTTATCTGCTGGTTTGCATGTTGTGGTTTCCTTATCAGAGATGAAGCCTGATGTAGGGTTTAAGGCCGTGTTAGGAAATAAAAGACACACCCTTTAATAGCTTTTGTGTCATGTTAGGAGGCGCAGCATTGTGTCACTTCTCACTGTGCATGTATGTCGTTGAGTTTTCTTTGCCTATTGTTGTTGCACAGTGTGAAGATTGAGTCACATGTAAGGCCTCACCTGCTCAGTGGACCAATCAGATTTCACGTGTCGGTTTACTATCAGCGTCCAATGTGATTAGATGCACACACACACACACACTGTTTGTCAGGGCCGACGTGTCCTAAACTAAACTATGCCCACCGCATCCTCAGTTTGACGGATGTGCCTCTCTGTGCTGTCCTTTTAATAGATGCACACAATCTCTCTCTGGAAAGAGAGTCACCACACGAGCAGAGGATGTATTGATCCGGTTGCTGCTGCAGGGTCAGCATGTGCACAGTCAGTATCGGACAGGAGATGCCCAGTGACATTCAGCTAAGGTCAACGTAGAGTCGAAACATAATCCATCCCGGAATGAAAAGCACTCATCAATTGGCAGCAGCGAGGGGTTAGGAGGTCTGTCCTGTTCCTCACACTCATACATTTTTCTGCGTTGGCAACATTTGATATTGATGATAATCCCGGCAGGTGTGGAATTTCAGGGCAGCGGAGAAACTCGTCACCAAAACAACAGAGAAATGACAAAATAACTTCAAATGAAGTGCAGATAGGAGGTTTGTCAGTCGTGTAAATGCAGCACTACCCTTAGTCATAGAGTTACATTGGAGCATCACACAGTTATGTAACCATAGCACATTTTGTTAAAAGGGATACTTTAACAAAGTGGGTGTATGTTAAGAGTTTTTTCTGCTGTACGCACGTTACCTCAAACGGCCTCTTATTTTATGGTTTTCTACACAAAGCTGTAGACATGAATGTGTTTACATTTTTCTGATGGTTGTACATATATGTGGAACTTTCATTATCTCCTTCATATCTTTGAAAGCTGTCTCCATGAGCAGCAGTGACAAAAGTCTAATGTACTGTCTTGTACTTATGCAAATGGCACATTTTTTCCGATCAAATTCAGTTTGCAGATATCCAACTTGTGTGTGTAGTGTTTGCATATAATGTAACAAAGTAACAAGAAACATGATGATCCTCAAAATTAAGAATCTTTTATCAATAAGATGCAAACTAGACACTTGTACTTTGCCAGTTTTATTGTGATTACAGTGACAGGTGATTAAAGTGGATAAATATGAAGTCTATATGATGATAGGAGGATGTAGGTTCACAGATAATTAGTACGACATGATTTTAGTGACGCATAAATCACATGCAGGGACATAAACACAAAATATTAACACGTACTCCATGTCCACAGATGAACTTCCTTTGCAGACCCTTGGCATTTTTTCTCTGTCTCTGTCTCTGAACGCCCCCTCTATACACACACACACACACACACACTCGCATCATGTGGAACAGATCCTTTTTCACAGTGTTTCCTGTGTTTTACAGAGCAGCTCATCACTGGTTGCTATCCGGAGCCTTTATATAATGGACTGGGCTGTTTATATTGAGAGACCAAACAATGGGCCCGGATTGTTTGCCTGTTTTTTTACTAATCTCTGCTCATCAGCTGACTGGATGACCAAGATTATAATAGCTTGAGTTTTCATTCATTTCACTGTGTGTGTGTGTTTGCTTCTCTTGTCACACCATGTGCACAACAATCCACCAGGGAGTTCACTGAAAACTCGATTCTTCTTCTCGGCTCTTCAGTCGATGAACTCGGTGAACTTTTCGTCTCGTCATGAAACCAGTTTCTACTTAGTTTGACATCATCGTACCTGGATGAATGACTTAAATCAACACGTATAGCACATATAACGTGCGTGCAAATGTGTGTGCTTATGCAGAGTAATGCTGCTGTACTGTACGTTGTGTGCTCTGTCTGTTACAGCTGATTATTGTTTGTATTCTTGTCTGGAAAGAAATGACACAGTTATGGTTGGTATGATTTAGCATTTCTCAGTGTTAAAGTTAATGGAAAAAGGATCATTTCATAAGGACACATTCAAAAGCTTGACCAGTGTCTTAAACTATTTTGTTGTGCAAGCGTAAGAAGCTATTCCTGCCACACACAAGTCGGCCTCGGGTCGCCTCTGTCCTGGTTTATGTGTAGTGTCTCTTATGCAGCTTCAGATCTTATGCAATCTGAGTCTCGTGTTTAAAATTTGCAGAGATTCGCAGTAATTTCAACTTATTTCACACTGATGCTTCCAGGAAACATGGATGTTTTCACGTTAACTGTTCCTACAAACACACAACAGAGAAAGGGAGAGACTGCAGGGCACAGGCTATTTGAAAGCCGACCACAAATAGCATCTATAAAACACTGCAGCCCGTCATGTGTGGCGGTATGTAACGCTGTATATAAGCATATTTAGACTGGGGAAGCCCTAAAGAGAACAGACGTCCTAGTGTTCATTATGCAAATCATTTTCAGTTGGTTTTGGCGCCCTGAGGCTCGACCACTGGCCGCCCAATTACAAGATAAACCATTCACATCCGACAGTTTATGTAAATGAAGTCTCACCTGATCAAACACGCAAAGTGTAACAAAGTTAAAGTAGATATGAGGCATGTTAGAGACCCATATGTAACGACGACACAAATTGTTATAAAAAAAAATGTAATGAAATCTGAAATGTAATAACAGGTCGATAAAGTAACGAAAGTGCTGAGCCTGAAATGTAATAAAACAAATGTAACAAAATGTAACAAGATGCTGAGCCCAAAATGTAACAACTTCTTACATTTTGGGTTTTGTTACATTTTTAAAATTACATTTCAGGCTCAGCACTTTTGCTACATTATTGACCAATTGTTAAATTTTAGGTTTTTCTTACATTTTTTTTAATAAGAACTCAGGACATTGTTACATTTTGGGTCGTTGTTACATACTGGGCTCTAACAAGGCATGATGGAGGAGTCTTGGTTGCAGTTGAGTGTAAGAGGCTTAGAACCAATCAGCTTAATATCAGTGATGTTCATGTTTAGAGGATGCAGAGATCCTGTTCAGACTTACATTAGTCTCACATTACCGGGTCCCAACTGGACACACAAGTGTGAACAGGGCCAGTGACGACTGCAGTTACAGCTGGGTGGTGGATAACATGTTGTTTTTGCTCCAAACATGATGTGTATTTCATGGATGAACATAAAAAACTTTCACGATGCTGTATCCAGGCCTGAGAACTTGAATGCCACTTTTTTTTTTGCACATGCTCTCAGACAGATTATCATAAATAAGGTGCGGACTCACTTTGTGATTGGTCAGTTGTGCGTGGGATGTTGTCGCGTAACCCTCCTCCACATATCGGCGACCTCTCTCTCTTTCTCTCATGTCAGCTAACACACTCGCACTCATTCACACCAGCGGCCCGAGTCTTGTGCTGCCCAAACATGTGAGCGTTCCATATAACTACAGCTGATTGGCAGAAAGCCGATCAAACTTCCCCTCAGGAGCCTCCAGTGTCAATAGTTGTGAATGAACTCTCTTCACCCCACCCCCCTCCCTCCCTCCCCCTCGCTGTCTCTCTGAATGAAACCAACAGAAAGAACAACATTGTTGGTTAATATGCCAACTCTGTATGGGTCGCATGTTTATCCAGGGTTTTTTATCCGGTGTGTCTGTCATTCAGCGACCATGTAAAGCTGTGATGTAACTCATCAGGAGCAACAACATGGAGTTTCAGCGTTTGCAACAACTTTTGTCACATTGTTGCCCACACATCCGATCACTTCCTCCTCCTTGTTCCTCCTTTGCGCTCGATTCAAAACAGAAACACACAAATCTTCATAGACGCTGACACATCCGCATTTAATTACACTGTTAAAAAAAAAAGAAAAAGTAGCTTTCATTTGACATGAGAGATTGTGTAATTTGGCTCTTTTTTAAAGTTTAATGAAGGCGAATTACCCAATTTTTCTCTTCGGGGATCAATAAAGTATTGTGATTTATACATGGGAAAACATATTCAGTGTTTTTGTGGGAAGAAAAAATAGATTATATGATTACACAAGAGACATCAATTAATAAACATGCTTTAGAAATATATTGACAATACTTAACAGGAAATTTGCCATTTCATTTTTTTTAATTAAAATTCAGTCTTTGAAATTATGATAAATGTATTTTTATAACAGTCGTATTTGGAAAACAATAAACAAGCTTTTAAAAACGTGGGAATTTTATGGTTCTTCAGATTCATGTTTACAGTGTTTTTGAACTATTACATTATTATTATTTAGTAAGTGTGGATTTCACAAAATTCTGTAAATAAGATCCATTTTTAAAACGTCAATATTTATGAAATTAATATATGTTAAAGTTGATGAACCAAACTATTTTTTATTGGAATAATTATTCACAGTTACAGGTTTGTCATGTTCTACATGTACATTCAGTACATTGTAGTTGTATTAATTAATTAGTTTGTAAATTTATTATTTTTTGTCATACACTAAGCTTCACACTGTCAACATTAAACCTAAAACGAGTAAAAATTGTGACGTTTTTTTTATTATTTAAACGGTCGGTCACAAGATGGCCAAGCCCTAAGTTAGATGCATGCTTCCTCGGTCTGAACAATACTAAAAGCAGCATTTAATTAATTCTTTCAATTTGTCTTGAATCCTGTCCCCACAGCTGGAGTCTCAGTCCGTGCTATAAAACACAGTCAGTGTTCAGTTCATTAGAAGAACGAACCAATAATGAAACTATTCTGATTGTGAAGCGTTTCTCAGTCTCTTCCTGATTGCTGCAGACAGACCATGTGCTGTGTGTGGCGACGTACAAGCAGCGAGGTGTGTGTGTGTTGGTGTGTGTGTGTGTGTGTGTGTGTGTGTGAGGACTGAGAGCCTCTTCAGGTGGGATGACAGTGTCAACAGACTGGAAACATAATCAAAGTTTTAATCTTTTCTTTTTTAATCATCAGCTTCAAACTTCAACAAAAAACAAAGTTCACTTCTGAAGGTCTTTATGCTAAGCTAACTTGTTAACTTGATTAACAACACTTTTAGCTAACAGTTTTTGCTGTTAGCCATCCCTTTAGCTTGCTATTTCAACTTTTTTCTGTTCTGTTTATTTATTTGTTTATGATTTGGATTTACGTAACAACTTTGTTCATCCACACTTTTCACTAACAAGTCTACTGTTAGTTATACATTTAGCTAGCTACGTCAGCAAATTATCCACTTTTTGAAAAAACTGTGGACCAGTACCATGAGCTCGTCACATTTTGAGCTAATAATTTGCGACTGTTTATTTGATTGCTTTCAGGTCATGTGAAACAAGTCGTAGCTCAGAATGTTGGAGTACACCAACGTTAACGCTAAGTTGTTTATGCTAACCACGAGCTCCATGATTTTGTTGTTGGTTTAAACATTGCACAACGAGGAAGAGGAGGAACAGTTGTCATTGTCATCCTCGCCTCCTCCTCCTTCTCCTCCTCCTCCTCTTGAGTTAATTGAATCTCCTGAAGCAACATCAGTAAAATCACTTCAGAGGAATTAAACATGGCCGCCTCCAGAGGAAGGGTGTGTGTGTGTGTGTGTGTGTGTGTGTGTGTGTGTGTGTATGTGTTACAGAAAGTAGAGTGTTGATCACTTTGTTTCCTCCTCCAGTTTGTGCTGAGTCAGCGTTAATAACAGCTGCTCTCCATCTGAAGACACTGACTGGTGTTAATTTCTGTCATGATGTGATTACATAATAAGTGAATGGGAATACATGAGTAGATGCAAACGTGCATCAACTCGTGACAACTGCTTTTTTTACTACTTTGTTTTGAATATATTCACTGAGCGTGTTTCCCTGACATCTGCAGACAGTCCAGTGTCCAGTGATGGTCTCGTGATGATAACCTGATCTTGTGTTTCCCTCTAGTGGTGATGAAGAGGTAATACTCAGAGACCCAGAACATCCGTTAGTTTCTGGTTGTTGGTATAGTTCATCACTCACGTTGAAGGTTAAAGCTGCAAAATGTGATACCTGACAAAACATTAATTAGTAAATATATAAAAAAAAATCGTCCTACGAGGCTCTTTAAACTCAAATAATCAACAGAAAATTCAATTTGTTTCAGTTTTGGGTACAACGCGTGCTGATTAATTTTGTCTTGAGTGACTTTCCGTCTCCTTTTAACCAAGCGGCACCGTGATTGGCGTAAAAACTCTACAAGAACCCGCCTTATAATCTCGTTCTTGGAGCCCATTGGTTAAAAAGTCCGCTCTTCGATTAACCCGGAAAAAACAAAATACTGTAATGTACTTTCTTCGTTGCTTCGTTTGGTGAATCCTGACGGTGACAAAGGAAGATTTTTTTTAATGTGTGCGGTTCGTCTTTCAGCCCAACCAACCCGAACCGGAGACACTGGTCAACAAAGGCGGTTAACTTGAGCTAAAGTTAACGCTAACGGCTAAAGGCGAGCCACAGACGGGGGCTAAGCTAAAGCTAACACCGGACCGAGACCGGTGGGGTCATGGACTCCCACTGTAGCCTGTCTCTGCTGGGTTTCAAGTAGCTGTCTGTGTCCCTGCTGGACTTCATGAAGACACCGGCCGTCCTCAGACCAGGTGAATAGTCTCTGAGTATCACATGGACTGTAGCCTCATTATTACTGTAGACTGAAAAGGAAAACTACGTCTTCTTGTGTCTAATATAAAACCCTGATCTCAATATTTCTCTGCTCACAGATGTATGGAGTGTTTTACTAAAACTTGTGTTTCCCTCAGACTCCGCTGATGACCAGAAGCAGCATCGCCGTCATCTCAGAGGATGTTGCTGACACCGAGTTCTGAATCCTGAGCTACCACTGCTTAAAGGATGAGGACTCGGATGGTGTGACACCAAAGTCGGAGCCAAGGTTTATTTGTGTAAAGAAGAGGAAGAGGAAGCAGCTTCCGATGACAGGAAGTGTGAGGAAATCAAACGCGAAAAACCAGATTCAGGCCATCAGTGTCAGGAACAACCTCAGGAAGCACCTAGTGATCAACAGTGGTGAGAAACAGTGTGGCACTTTGGGTTTGTCCTGCAAAACATGGACTTTAAAGACCTATCCTCCAGTCCTGGACAACTCCTGAAAACCAGTCCGAAAACAGTTCTAAACCAAGGCCAAAAATCAGTCCAAAACAAGATCTAAATCAAGGAGAGGAACCAGTCCAAAACAGTATCTGACCCAACCTATAACCAGTCTGAACAGAGTTCTAAACCAAAGCAAGAGACCAGTATGAAACCAACCTAAAACAAATCTGAAACCAGTTCAAAACCAGTTCTTATCCATTCCAGAAATCAGTTCTAAACCAAGGCCAGAAACCAGTTTTAAATCAGTCGAACACAAAAGTTGAAAACAGTCCAAAACACAATCCGAACCCAGTTCATAACTAGACCAAAACAAAACTTAAAACCAGTTGTAAACTCAGTGAATCCCATAACCACGGACGACTTTTTCTTCTTTGTCCACACCAGTTCTTCCCAGCTTAGTGCAGGATTGGTTTGAACTTGTTTTAAAGTGGCTTCAGTCTAACTTGCAGCCAATGCTTCCTCTTGTGTTTCTGTGTTACAGCAGTAAACGACCTGCTGTAGCTCCGCCCACATCCAGCCGCCACTTCAGTGTTTCATTTCTCCTGAACTGTTTCCTGTGCTCCAACATGGACGTTCTCTCGGTCCGTCCATCCACCCTGTCGTCCTCCTTCAGACTCGACTTTACAACAGAGTCGCTTGCCAACTGGAGGGCGCTGTTGCTTTAAGGTAAACAGGAGTGAGTGAAGATGACCTCCTCTGCTCCGCTTCCTATCAGTGGCGTTCGTCACTGTTGACTTTGAGGAAACTGGGGGAGGATGCCAGTAAACCCTGTGGAGGTGGTGTGTTTGAGTTCAGACTGTTTGTACTTTACCTTTTCACCCAGAACACAACGAGCTCCACGTCGACCTCCATATTGATCGCCATGCCACCGCTGAGTCACCGGGTCTGTTTGTTTGAGGCTTCAAAACGGTGGCACGGCACCTTCGCAGAATCATTCAGCGACAAGCGAAGACAGAAGCAACGATGCAGCAGCTCCGGTTACTCGTCTGTCTGGTGTGTGTGGCGTCGGCACTGGTGAGACTTTAATCCTTCCTCTTTTTCTTCTATCTCCCTCCTCATCCTCTGAGCTACAGAAACATCAACTGTCAGATGTTGCAGGACATTTGTACTGGGATTCTACTTCTTTAACATTCTGCTTTTTCTACGAATGTTACAATGGAAGTGAATGGAGACAGTATTTAATGGACTGACTCTGAACTGTTTAGATTTTTCTGCATTTCTACTTCTACAATCTACTGTTTCTACTTCTACTCTTCCTGCTTTTTCTTGCTTCAATGTTCTGCTTTTTCTACTCATTTTATTCTTTTTAAAATCTTAAGTATTTCTTTGCAGTGATGTCACCTCTCAGCCGTTCTCTGCAGTTTCTACTTTTAATTGAGTTTTTTGTCAGTAAACTTTTATAAAACTGAGGATTTGTGTAGTATTTATTTTTTGTTGTTGTTTGTTCTAGGCCCAAGTTGACCCGAGAGGAGCTCGTCCTGTGGAGCATGGCACCCGAGACGAAAAATGCGCCACCCAGAAGGAGTGGCCTTTCTGCACCGACGATGACTATGTAATACTCTATAGGACACTTTTCAGTCACTTGATTGATTAGTTGGTCGATGAGCTTGCATCCGACCAAAATCTCATTGACGCATGACACACGTTCAAGTAGTGCTTTTATTTTGAAATGATCAATATCACATGTAGCAAAACCGTGTCCAGAAGACTTCTAATGCATCTGCATCAGTGGTGCCCACATTACTGTAACACATTTAACACCAACACCTCAGAAACATGAACACAACATAACTCAACAACAACATCTAAATGCAACATGTAACATTCCCAGAAGTCATCGCAACTGAACTGTCCAATCAGCAGACTCAGAGCACGACAATGTTTCTGTTACATTAATCACATGGTTTTAATAGATTCAACGTTAAAACAGCCATCACGACTTTGGACTCTACCGTTATGGAAGAGACTGAAGACATATTTAAACATGGAAAAAAGATCGAGTGTGAACTTGGTGGATCACATTAAGACGTAAGCATGTTGTCTGTTGTCGGATGTTTCGTTGGTAACGCTGTTAAACGGTTTCTGTGGGGTCTTAAAAAGTCTAAAATTCACCTCAAATCCCATAAAATGTCTTAAATAGTATTTTGAAAGGTCTTAAAAATGCATTAACGTTACTTTCATTTAAAACAAATGCATAAACTTCAGTTTTAAATGATTGAGGACACTGTAACATATATACACAACAGAACTAAAGTACCTGTGCAGCCCCGTCACCATTCATCGAGCATGTGTTACAGCTACAGTGTGTGGCTACAGTGGAGCTTAGCAGTGGAGAAAACTTAACCCTTTACCCCGAACATCTAGCTGGTTGTAATTCCTCGGCCATTTGCCTTAGCGACGTGATTCCAGCTGATTCTTAAAGCTGACAAGCAGAGTTTCTGTAAAATACCATAATGTTGGTATTATATACGAAACACTCCACTTGTTGGCTTTCAGAATTAAAGTAAATTGGTTTATGCAATTCACTCTGCATCTCTGGTGATATGCTCGGTTTTAAAGGGTTTTAAGAAAAGTCCACTGCAAAGCTGAATTACTTGTATACGATGGGAAGGTGCAAGTTCAACAGTGGCTCCAGAATGAACGTTTTAAAGCCTGGTTGAAGCTGGTGGATGGAAACATATGAAGCACACTGCACCTTCTGCAAGACAACTCTGAAACGTGGAACATTAGGCATTAGGCGTTGGAGTCCCATGGGTTAGTTAGTTACATGTAATTAAGTACCTCTGCTTTTCCTTAATGTCTTTTGTACTTTTTTGGCAGTATGGATGCGAAATAAGTCTTACATTGTATTCATTATGGTCTTAAAAATCTTAAATTTGACTTGTTGAAACCTGCAGAAACCCTGTTAAAGCATCATGTGCGTATGAACAGGTACTGAGAATAGTTCACTATAGGCTGCGTGTTTTAATAAGAGCCTCATCGTGTTGTCTGAAATGTTGATGCAGCTGCAACACCTCCTCCTGCTGCAGCACCTGCCACACGCAGACTGAGCTGAATGTGTGCAGCTGATCATCAGCTGATCCATAAAAAGCTAGTACTCTCACCAGATGTGTTATGATTTGCTAGCACATGAGGGCTAATGCTAAAGTAGCCCAGACAAAACGCTCGCACCCTTCCCTGTTGGGAAATATGTTGCAAGAGGCTAACACTAATGGACCCCTGACAAAAAGCTAACATCCTCTCCAGCTGCATGGTTTTATGCTAGCAGGCAGAAAGAAATGATAGTTATCAATAACTAGAGTTAGCTTAAACCAAATTAGCCTGAAGCGTGTGAAGGTGCTGAACTTACCTCAACAAAATAAAGTAGCACACACTGTGACAATGGGTTACTGCTGTTGGCAGTAAGCTAGTTAACCGGACATGTTAACATTTGTGCCTCAAACTAACACTGTTTAATCCACATTTTCTTCCCTCAACCTCTGTCAGGGTCCCAAGTGTCCCTCCGGCTGCAGGATCCAGGGTCTGCTGGACAAAAACGACCACGGCTTCCTGAAGCACATTGAGAAGATCCGCAGCCTCCTGGACCAGAACAAGGCCAAACACCGGACCACTGACCAGGTGTCCAAGCAGACCTATGACTACCTGAAGGAGAAACTCACACTGGATGCTGGTTAGTGTGTCAGTGATCAGGGTTACACCCATAAGATGTGCTAAAAATTGAGTAAAGAGTCAGACTGTTTAATGTGAATGTCTTGTTGCACCAGGGAGTAACAACAACTACTACGACTTGGCCCAGAGTTTACGTCAGAGAATCACAGACATGAAGATTAAGATCGACCGACAGATGAGGATCCTGGCTGCCCTGAAGGACCGGGTCAAGGACCAGGTGGTCGATATGCAGCGGCTGGAGGTATGGCAAGATGGCAGGGACAAAAATACACTTATTTTCATTCATTTGTTATTTACACTCTTCAGCACCTTCACTAATTGGATGATGCTGTCCTAGCATGCTGTGGCTAACTTTACCCAGATTAAAAGCGAGCACCTTCACCAGCTGCAAAATATCATGCTTGGAAACTGTGGCTAATGCTAATTAGCACTGTCTGCCGTCCACCAGGTTGACATTGACATTAAGCTCCGTTCCTGCAAAGGATCTTGTGCCAGTTACTCTGAGTACCAGGTGGACAAGGACAGCTTCGTGACCCTGGACAAACAGGTGAGGACTTATAGTTCTCAGAAGCTGCCAGTGTTGGTTAATGAATGATAGATAGATACTTTATTAATCCTGAGGGAAATTCAAATGATTAAAGTTTCGTAATGTCTGCTGAGATTGCAAGAGTTAGCTGATTTAATTACAACTATTTCATTCAGACATCGTTGAACCCAGACACATGTTTAAACCTCCCATGTCCCAGGTGAAGCAGCTGGACTCCCAGACCGGCCAGAATGTGGAATCTATGGGGACACTGTACGTCATGAAGAGCCGCCCGCTGAAGGACATGGTCCCCGATAATGTCTTCAAATCCAAGGATGTGGACCCCAGCGTGGCAGCACAGCAGAAGGAAGACATGTTCCCTGATGTAAGGCACACCTCGAAACTCAAATATTCTCTGAGATGAAGAGATAAGAAAAGAGATCAGACCCACTGTTATTCTCTCTGTACCTGTAAAGTACATTTCTACGCTGATGATACCATCCTCTCCTCTCCTGTTGTTTTATTTTCTTAAATCTCGACCTTTTAGTTTTATTTTCTTAAATGTGTTAAAAATGACATTTTTTGAATTGAAGTCAGTTAGAGCCAGCATTTAGTGGGTGGTGTTGGACTTTTTATGCACTTCAACATTGGCCTCATTTTTGAGATCTGGGGTCTTCGTCCATATCTATAAACAGTCGAACAGAGTAGGCAAACAACATTTTAAAAAAATTTGTAAATATTACTGAAACTTAAAGAATTTCCCAACTTGGGATTCATGAAGTATATCTACTCAAACAAAGAAAACAAAGATATCGTGAGTAGTTGGGTTGTTTTTTTTTTGTTTTGTTTTTTTAAGTGTTATTCTTGTGAGAACACCTTGTGAGGTTGTTTGTTCTCGTTCTGTCTCCAGGTGACCACTGTCCATTTGGTCCTGGAGGAGGAAGGCTCCAGCTCGTCCCCGGCAACCATCTCCAAGGTCCCAGGTACTTCCTACTCTCCGTCTACGTCATCGTCCACTTCCTCCACCTCGTCCAGGTCCATCACCGAGCCTGGGGCAACGGGTGGTTTGTTCGATACGACCGGAGTGACTACAACCCACCTCACCTCCGTCACCTGCACCAAGACCATCCGTACGACAGTTGTCGACACGAAGGACGGCCCAGTGGAGAGGACGGAGGAGGTGATCGAGGGTGGACCCGAATGCCAGTCAATGACAGACCTCACAAAGGGGGGCGCGGACTCCTTGTTCCCCACTATCACCCATACATCATCCTCTTCCTCCACAACCAGAACCACCCACACCGGTGGCACCAAGGGAAGCATCTTAGGAGATTCCAAAACCGGGCTCGGGGATCCGTTCGGCTCCGACATCGGTGTCGACCTTGGAGCATTCTTCAGTGACAACGTGGAGGATGACGTTCCTGATTTCCACGCCCGCAGCTCGAAGAGTTCGCGTGTCGAGCGGCAGGCCGATTATGTAGGAAAAGGTACCGAAATATTCGCCCAGGAGTAAAACAACATAAGAACGCCAATGAAGCAAGAGTGTGCGTTAGCATCAGCTAGCTTACCAGCAAGCCCTATGTACCGAAAATGAGAAAGTGAACGCAGAATTTATTGTTGTTCGATGCCAGAGCTTAAAGTGTGTTGTATTCACATGGGTTGATTTATTGTTTTTGTGAAACCAGAGAATATGAATTGAAGTTAAAGGCCAGGAGGAGCGTTTAGTTTTTACTTTTTAACAAAAATCCCATCAGCAGTGGATCGGTTCATTAGTGTACGACAGTCCTCCTGCATAATGAACATTTACACTGTCACCACTCAAGATTTATTCTAGCTGTTGTTTTATTTTAAGCTTTAACTACTTCTATATACTTGGAGCTCAGAAAACCATCAGAGTTTCTGTTCCTGAATTTTCTTGTCCAAATTCCCACAACTAAAGAAAAAGTTCTCACAAACCACCAAGGTATTTGAGGTATTTGAGAATAGAAATAAGATTTAGCGTTTAACCATTGATGAGAGCGAAATGCCCCCAAAATCTCTCCAAGAACTCCTTGATTTCCAGCTACGACCTGTTTGTAACAAGAAAAATGTTTGTCCGTAAATCGCAGACTGGTGGAGATGTTAGCTGTTGTTAGGGGAAGTTGTAACACTGCAGTAGATCTGAACCAGTCCAGGCCGGTCCACGCTAACTGGTGGTCTGGGGTGTGCCCCTCTCTGTTCGCAGATTGTGTCGATGCCCAGCAGAACCATCTGAACGGGGAAACAAACGGCCTGTTTAAGATCAAACCTGGTGGCATGGACTCGGTGGCGGTCGTGGACGTTTACTGCCAGCAGGAGGGCCTAATGG
>OOFC01029786.1:9669-19878 GCA_900323345.1 Pseudochromis fuscus | reverse complement strand
ATCTGAAATTGTAAAAGTTGTTGCCATTGTTGTCTCAGCAAGGCGACGGCATTATCCATCAACTACTGCTGCTAAACAACAAGCTCGCGGTTAGCTCGCGGTTAGCTCGCGGTTAGCTCAGCAGCATCAATAAAATAAATAACTCCACTCGAAAAAAGGGTTGAACAACTTATTTTTGACACGATCATTTGGATGTTGGGGCGTTTGTCTAACAAATTTAATGCATATTAGCATTCATGATAAGACAGAACTTTAGTAATGAAATATGATAAATGCTCACTCACCTTTGTCCGAATGACGATAAATTCACATGGGGGCTTGAACACACCCAAATCCTGTACCCAGCCATTTGTGAATTGTTTGTGTGCCTCCAGAGATTTGTAGTTTCAGAATTTGTTGGTGGTGTGAGCGCTGACTCCACAGACGAGGTATAAAAATATGTCTACAAAGGCCAAGTTCGGGAGGTCTTCTGGGTCTCTTGTCCATTGCGGCACTTCATATGGGTCAAAATTTCCAATGCAGGCAATTTTTTGGAGGTATCGCCTTTTTGCCTCTGGACGCAATCTGTCTCAATACAGTCCAGTTTGTTTTGATCTGCTTTTAAGCATTATTTTCAACTGTGGTAGTCATTAGCAAAAGGTTTGTTTTGATTTTTTGGCCTGGCAAAATGGCGCCCACGTCCCATAAGTCTTTGCGCTGTGACGTCGGTTCCAAAGCTCTATTACAGGAGGTCCTCGGTTTACGACATCCTCGACTTACGGCATTACGTGGTTACATCACCACCTCCCATACATTTATGAATAAAAGGGTTGTTCCATCATTATGACGTACGAACGTTAAAACTAATTTCGCTCGGGAACAAGTTGGCGAGTCGAACTGACGAATACGTCATCACGCGTCACTATACGAGAAAGACGGCTTTATTTACATTCGCCGGTTGTACGCTAGTTGGTTTGTGCTACATTGGAAACCGCCATTGATGGTGCCAATAAGCTCGGTTTAATGCCGGCGAAAGGGTTAATTCGGATTAAAATGAGTTAATTCACGGCAAAAATCAATTTGTCGTGCGTAACGGAATTCCGATGTAAATCGAGGTCCTTCTGTGTATTTACAACTAGAAAGCACCAACCTGCATCATGATCACGGCATAATCCAGCTACAAAGTGAACACTGCTGCCCTCTTGTGGTGAAATCGTGTTAAAACATTTGGGAAAGTAGAGATAAGGATTCAAGATTGTTTTCAGACAAAATGCCATGTTCTGATCTTGGCCAAAAAGTAGCCTTGAATTCTTTAGGTAGTATAGCATCCCTCCTAAAAAAAAATCTGATCTGTTCAATGTTTTTTTTTGTAAAGTTGCAAACAAACAAACAAACCAGTGTGGGCAAAAACACAACCTTCTTGGCAGAAGTAATAACATCCGAAAACATAAAAAGGAGAAAAAAAAATCCTCACATTTTAGTGTCTGGAACCACCAAATATTATTTTTTAATCTTCGAGATGAATTAATTAGAAGATGAATCCATTATTAAAATTGTTGTTGATTAAATATGTCAGTCAATTACTAATTCAGCGCTGTAGTTGATTTGTGAGACCACCTTGTGTAAATAAATCCTGTCCTGTTTACCCGCTCACTGAGAGTAGGAACATCAGCAAAGCGTCTAAAAATATGTAAATGTAAACCCGTTGATTACTTTGAGCCGCTAACAGGCGTATGCGGCTTGAATCTGGCAGCACAGTCTGCAAGTTAGCTGTTCCCCAAGAGCGCTATTTATATCTGTAACATGTTACAGTGTAACATCAAAAAGCCTGCTCCTTTGCATGTGTGTAAAAGTGATCAAAAGATGGTGTGTATTTGTGTATGCAAGTGTGAAATAATTCATCTGAAGTAACTGAGCTGGAGCGTGGTCCGCTTTTGTGTGACTGACATAAAACAACTGCAGTATGCATATACACACACACATACACACACACAGTAGGATCACAGCCTCGCAACCCCCAAGGTTTGAAATGTATTTTTAAAATGATAACGCACCAAAAGAATTCATTAATGTCTCAGATTCAGTCTTCCTTTTTATGAAAGTCATAAACAAGTCAAGCGTTTTTTTGGGTTTCTTGCGTTTCTACTGATGACCCGTTTAATGATGTTACCACACTGACACACCTGAGGCTACCTGTGGTGTTCAGTGTAGCGTGACCCCGGCATCAAACGTTTCTTCAAACGTCTCCTTTATGTGTGTACCCTCACTTATTGCCTGGTCTCTTCTAGATAAGAAACTGGTGCCGCTTTTCCAGGAGGAGGACCATCAAGAGAGGGCACTGATTGGCCTGGTGAGAGAACTGTAACACAAACACATAAAATACACTGTGTGGTCAAAAGTTTGTTTGTTGTATTTTGTGCCAGGGCCCTTCTTTTCAGGCTTATATAAATCTTAATACTACAGTATACTGTAGAGTGTACTTCCAAATGTAAGAAAACAGTCTGGTGGAGGTTTTTCTGTTTAAATGCACAAGACCAGGTCCAAAGAAAAACAGGACGTCAACCCAATCCAACATCTTATAACTGATTTTTGTCCATATTATATGAAATAGTAGTAGTATGGTAAATATTTACATGTTTACAAGCTGCACACACTCATGTCACTAGAAAGTTAAGATAGTATAATTATAATTATATTATTGCAAAGTTGGTTGTATGAAAGTTAAACGACTATGACACAAAATGACTGCTAATTAGAAAGCACAAACCTCCCCCAAGACATAATCCAGCTGTACTCATGTTGTAGAATGAACACTGTTGCCCCCTAGTGGTGAAATACTATCTTATTCATCCTCTAACACTTTGTAACAGAATGCCATCCTCAGATTTTTTCTAGAATTTGTCATAATGTTGCAAACAGATGGACAGATCTAAAAACAAACGAATAAACAAACCAACATGGACAAAATCCATAGGCTTTAAAAAGAAAATGAGGCCAATGCAAAAGTGCAAAAAAGTGCAATACTCCCGACGTCCACTAGACACTGTCCGTTTGAAAATAACTATTATTAAGTAGATATTAGGCTTCAAAAAAAAAAGAATATTTAGATATGTGGATAGTTTGATTGACAGGTCTGGTCTCCAGTGAGACCAGCACTGAATGCTAGTCTTGTGTACATTGGACAGTGTCCTTGGGTTCAAGGGTCAGACCGGCCTCCTCACTCCTCCCTTCATATCCAAATATGGTCAATTCCAGCTCCGAAAAACCAACATGGCGAAGTACAAATGCCAAATTTCTGGCTTCAAAATGTGAGTTGGCAAACAATTATTATTATTAAGTATCTTGAACTACCAGCTTCACCACACAAACATTTTGGTGTAAGTGGCTGATCAATTCAAATGCACTGGAAATTCAAATGCATCATATTTACAACTCTGGAAATTACAGTAATTCCGATGACTTGAACACAACATTGACACCCAACATCATTACCTTTCCCAAGAGCTAATCTCTACATGTATTATGCTATATTACAGATATTATATGTATGAATTGATATTCAGTCATATATTCTAGACCTTTAGCAATAATATAACATCACAATTCCCTGAGATTTTATTTTTAACTCCACAGTTTTTTTTTTAAACCTTGAAAATCATCCCTTGTAAACTGCTGTCATCCAAATTAATGGTTCACAGTTAAAGGATCAGACATTCAGTTAGTCATGACAAAGCCCATAATATTTCAAAAGTCCTTCAGCTTTCCAAAAAGACAGCAGCTAGCGTCCTGTCACTGAAAATCAAAGAGCAGGAGTAGAAAATAAAATAAAGAGACTCACAGCCTGGATTGTTTATCGGGAGCTTTTGAGATACAGGGCTGACTTTGACATCCTTTTCGTTAGCTTGAATAATTGCGCAGAGTCGTGTGTATTTTCTGGTGGAGGTGGATGGGGTGGAGTGGCTGCATAGTAGAGCAGTTTATTGTAAAATGCAATTGAGTGTCCCAGATTGTTGATATACAACAGTTGAACAGCTGCTGGAGGTGGATTCTTCCTTGTACAGGGGGTTGATATATAGACCACTAAAAATCCAACGTGAAATGCTGACAACCGATTATTTCCCCCCATAGTCATCTTTTAAAGGTGAGGTTCCTGTTACGCTTCGGATGAGTCGACACTTTAAAAAAAAAGGGCATCTTAAGGTCCCTGTCCTGGCTTTTTTTTTTTCTGTACGCTGTTTGATGGACAATTTCATATCCTGTGGTTTTCCCTGTGCTCAGCATAGTTTTTAAAGAGCAGATAGCTTCAATTTAATGGAGTTCAGTGGAGATGCTAGCAGTCTCTCGGCTATTCTTAGACTGACCCAATCCTCCGGTCCCTCTCTCTTTATTTCCTCCATCGCTGCTTCTGTTCACAACTCTTTTACCCCCATCCTCTGTTTCCTCGCTCTCCTTTATTCCCTTGTCTTCACAGAGGCACATCAACCCCCACTTACTTTTTTTTTTTTTTTTTTAGACCTTTGCTCTTCTTTTGCACTCTCACATCCACAGGTCTTCTCTTCTTCATCTCCTTACCCTCTTTTCCTCTCCTCTTCCTCTACCCTCCTCGCTTAAATCAATTTTGGGACACTGTAGTCGAGGAGAAAAATCGAGGTGAACTCAATTTGACCCTGCTGAGTGCACTGCAAAGTATGCTTAAAACACACAAACACAAAGTTTCTTTCTAAGCCACACACACACACACACACACACACACACACAGGCACTGAAAATAATCTGTGTGTGTGTTTTGCATTGCAGACAGTCGACAAGCTTCGAGAACACCTCAACAGACACCTGCCTCGGCTGGGGAAGAAGAAGATCGACTCGCTGGTTGTCAGCTATGTAGCCAAACTGGTTGGTGCACTGTGTGTGTGTGTGTGTGTGTGTGTGTGTGTGTGCTGGTTGCAGATAAAGAGAGGTCCAGCAGCTCACTATATCCTGATCCTAGCTGCATAGCTCTCAGGGTTATATTTATTTAATGTTTCCTCCTGACTCTTTTTTTTCCAGGGAGGTTAAGTGACGCACACAGCGAGGTTCGCTCTGTGGAAAAGGCGGCAGGTTTTCCACTTTGACTAAATGGTTTGACACTTTACTTTAGGGAGGTCACTGGGAGCTGTCAGGTCACTTTTTGAATTCAGTAAAACATACATGAGTTCTCTGGTTAAGACATGTATCCTCAATCCATGAAAGATTTTATTTTTTTTTTAGCTTTTAAGTATTTATCCATCCATCTTCTGTAGTAGCTGGTTTATAGGCAAGCGGCAGGGCATGGTATGGGTGGAGCTAAAACACAGAGACAAACATTGACACACCTACGGCTAGTTTGGGATAGTCAGTTATTCTAATTGAAGAAGAGAGAGAGGAATGAAATGTGTTACTGACACCTGTTGATTGGTGGACCGACGTGTGTTGTGTTTTGCGTGCATGCATGATGAAAAAAAAAACACCAACTCAAAAAACAAAGGTCCATATCTAGCAGTCAGAACCCCACAGGGAAACTTGAACGCTACGTTTGCACATGCGTCTTTGGATTACTGTAATCAGGTCACGGTTTGTGCAACGGGAAAAATTCCAATGGTTTCTGAGCGCTGAGACGTTGCACTTCGCAGAGGATATGGTGTCATTACGGTAATTTCACGAGAGCCTCTCCCAGAAGCTAGCAAAGTAGCCGTTTTGCTATACACCAGGGGTCTCCAACCTTTGTTGCACCACGGACCGGTTTAAGGTCGGCATTATAAATACAGCAAAAATAAAGTAACACAACTGGCATATAAAACGAAGGTGTCCCGATTAAAACAAACAAGCTCTCTAAAGACGTTTGTTTTTTACTCATTTTAGCTCGTTTTTTTGGGTAACGTCTCTGATCACGTGACTGACACAAGCGTATTAACGTGTCAAGAGAGAATCCGGTCGATTTTCAAAATAAAACGTCTTTCAGACTCTAATAATCAATACAACGGAAACTATATAAATTATTCATTCTTTCTGTGCGGCCCAGTAACAGATACCTCCCGGACTGGTACCGGTCCCCGGCCCGGTGGTTGGGGACCACTGCTATACACTACATGTTGTGACAGTGACGATGAAGCAAGAATAGCAGAAAAACACAAAAACAGATTTTGAGTTTAGAGTATTAGTGAATAAAAACACTGCAAATGCACGTGAATGTTAGATTTTGCATGTTTTTGCATGAATTTGAAATACAAATAAGCATAAAAAGTCAAGGTGGAAATATGGAGACTCAGGTGGGAAAGGGTTAAAAGCAGCAGCAGTGACTGTTATTGTCTCTCAGGCTCCATGCGCCTCAGAGTCAGCCTCAGTACAGGATGAGATGTATGTAGCATCTTCACTTCAGGATTAAAAAAATAACCCAAAGACCAAGCTGCATATTGACAGAACTCTATAATAATAAATATAAAATCATTATCAGGGCTCAACCAAGAAAACTGAACTGAATTTTAATAATGCATTAAATGAATAGTTTGATATTTAGATTAAAAAATAAAAAATAAACAGCCAATAAAGAATCAGACAGATGTGTGTAAGTTGCAGTTTGTAATGTATCGTTGACAAACATCTTAATTATTCTGCTTTAGATGTACGGGACCAGATTTTATTATTTTATCGACATAAACAGCCTTATTGTTTCCCTCTGTACTCAGCCCCTTGCTGCAGCCGTATCTTTACCAGACACTTAATCTCAATCATCTCCTCTTACTTTCCATTAGAAAACTATTAAGCATATTTTCCACAATGTAGAGCCATCACAATTTTTACTGTGGCTCTTACTGAAGAAAATGCAAACACACATTTCATTAAAATGTGGCACATAACCACTTGTACAGGTGGGATCTGCATAACTGAGCAGAGAGACGTACCCTCTCCGCCTGTCTCAGTTCCCTGTTGAGGTCCCTGGTTGTGTAAAGTCAGTTTTTAGTATTCCTGGGAGGTAAATCTCTCCTCAGTTAGGAGCCACTGAAAGCAGACATACAGCATATATCAACACAACAGTATTAAATCAGGCCAAGGGTAAGGCTGGAATTGAATAGAAAGCAGGATGCGCCACGTTTTGGGACTTTATGGAATTGCAAATGACAGTAAGAAAGAGCGGAGAAATCAGTCCTCCTCGCTTTTGGATCGGTTTACTGTTCGGCCCGGGACAGGCTCAGGAGTTTCAACTTTCGGACTTTAAAACTGATGGAGGGATGCGTGTCTTGCCCTGCGACAGACAAATGGCGTGATTATTGAATTTATCCAGCTGAGTGAAAGTGAAAAAAGTTCAAACACGCTCGCACGGGGACCCTTGAGAAACAGCCTTCAGGGACATTTTACTTAAAGAACAGTCGACCGACTCACCGGCTGGGTGATGTGCTTTCACATCAAGCTGACTCATGCTTTAAAAACTCAGGGTGGTACTCCTTCAAAGAGGGCTGACGTCCCTTCTACAAATAAAGAACATCTCCCCCTCTTGTTGGTGCTTATTGAGACTAATGGCTGCATTGACACAGGGGAGAAGTTGGGGGGTGAAATAGATTACAGCTTTTAAGAGCCAGGGAAGTTCTGTTATGATAGATTACAGCTCCACAGTACATTATTGTCATAGTTATTTATTCCCCGAGCCTGTTGCCACAGACAACTGAGATACAGTCCTTTTTTATAACGCAGCCAATGTCAAGGCGAAGAACAACCCAACGACTAAAAGCAGGGATATGTATTTAAAGTAATGTTATGAATCAGAATAAGCTGCAATATTCTTATTTAGGCAACAGAGATGTTGTTGTATACCCAAGGTTATTAAACTTTTTGTTAGCAGGAGACCCACACTGAGCCGATCCAGTGTGTTGTCAGGCCGAGGCTCATTAAGACAAATCGCTGATTCTAGAATTTATTCTAATAGAAACCCACACAGGGATTAGTGTTTATGAGTCTGTGGTTTGAAATCACTTGGTTTGCCTTTTGTTCTGCTGCTTTTCATCACAGAAACACTGTGACTGTGTAGTTTTTTAATTTCTTTTTACTTGATTGACTCAGCAAAGAACATGTCATTTGGAAAAAATGAAATCCAACGTTGAATTATTTATTTTGCTTGAGAAGTAGTCACAGTTTGTTAAACTATGGAAATAACATTTGGAAGAATAATTGTTAAAATGCATGAAACATCATGTGCTGCCAAAAAAGAAAAGTCCCCCAATATATATTTAACATATATCTATATAATGTACATGGTCAGAAGTGACGCATTTACTGTTCATATTGATTCAGTATTCAGTATTGATTTTTTTCCTTTTTCACTTTATTTTATATTAATTGATGAAAGAGAAGTCACTGTTATTTTAGTATAATGACTATAAAGATAACTCTGATTTCTTATACATAGAATGACTATGTACCAAAAAAAAAAGAAAAATAATAATAAATATAAATGTAAACACAAGTCACAAGACAGCCTAAAGGAGAGGCACAAAAATAAATTTTTAATATTTTCAAGAAAAGAAAAACTGGGAGAAAAACACTGATTACTTTAAAAAAAAGTTTTAAAGTAAAATAAAACTTTTCCCTTTGTTATTTTTTTAACATGTCACCACTCAGACATAAAAATATTACAAATAAATGTAAATACAAAGTACAGAATAGCTAAAAAAAAAAAGAGCGTAAATGAGAAAAATGATAAAAGAAATACCGTATTTTCCGGACTATAAGCCGCTACTTTTTTCCGATGCTTTGAACCCTGTGGCTTAAACACCGGTGTGGCTCATGTATCAACGGCACGAAGCTCGTTAGCTTTTTACAAGCTAGCAAGCTCCGTACATCTAGCATCGTCACATCAGACCCGGTCAGAGTGGACCACATGAAACTGTTCGAATAAATTCAATAGGGGCTTATAGACAGGTGAGCTCAATAGTCAGGAAAATACGGTAATAATAATTTTAACACAAGCAGGAAAGTAAAAACTTTGTTCATTGAGTTGTGAGAGTTCTGTTAACTCATCACCACCTTGTAAGAGATGCATTCAATCATTTATCACAGACAGTGTGTAATTTCCTGTGAGTTTTACTTCGCCTGAATCTTAAAAGATGCAGAAAGTGAAACAAAGCCCAGAGGATCTTTTTATTAACTTTGTCCTGAACACCTCTTTTACTTTTGGGCTTGTCTGTTACATAAGTGAAGCTAATTGAAGTGGCCACCCTGAGGTCACTGGAGGACGCTGGTGGAGAGGTTTCCCACTGGTGTACGGGATGTGGATGAGGCAGATCGTCTTCCTGTTATTGTACAGGAGATGAGAGAGCGATCATTTGTGGAAACAAGAAGAAGAAGAAGAAGAAGAAGTGTGGGTGTTTCACAGCAGTGGCAGGCAGGCACGTTCCAGTCGGGTCAAGTGCACTCGAGTGATCCTGGGTGCAGATAAACGTGTGGTGAAGTGATGTGACGAGTGTGTTCACATCCTCATGCACAGTGTTCAGTGGAAATGGGAAGTAGGAAAAAAAAAGAGGGAAGTGAGGATTCATCGAACAAATGCACATTTCCATGAAGAAAACATCATAGCAGAAAAATGTGTCTAAATGGCATGTTTCTGGTGATTCAGACCAAATGCTTGCGTTGTGCAAAATTTCCGGGCCTGCGATCCAAACCGAGGAAAATGTTTCATTTGAATGTAATCGAGCATCTCCCGCTCCAAGCACTAAGGTGTGTCTCTGTGTGTGTGTGTGTGTTTGTGTGTTTAGCTGGAGCTCATCAGACACATGCTGGAGTCAGTCTGGCTGAAGTACAAACTTGGCCCTCGTGTTTTGTACCTGTGAGTAGTTCTTCTTCTTCTTCTTCTTCTTCTTCTTCTTCTTCTTCTTCTTCATGTGTGCTCCAGACCTCACTCACTCCCTGCTGTGTGTGTGTCCACATGTGCAAATATGGCGATGACCTCTGTTCACGCGTGTGCTCATGTTACGTAACATTCCTCTCAGAGCTTGTGTGTGTGTGTGTTTCAGGACGCAGCAGGGCAGCCCGGCTGATTGGTCCGCCTTTCACTTCATGTTTCGGATCCTGGAATCCACTCGGGGTCTCTGCCTGCCCCTCCCACCTGGTACCATACACACACACACACACACACACACACACACACACACATTCCTGATTCAGACACACGCTGCACAACTCAACACACAATCTGGTTTTTATTTACACGTGAAATGATAAAAA
>OOFC01029785.1:0-13640 GCA_900323345.1 Pseudochromis fuscus | reverse complement strand
ACAGTTCGGGGGTAAATGTAACATCTTGTAACTTTAGGAGACTCATTTTAAACTTTGAAAATCTGTAAAAAAAAAAATTAATTCATTTTCAGTGCAGTCTGCTGGTATTAACTAGTCTAATCAATATATTATGCATATGCCACATTTCATGTATGTGCATGGTGATAGTAATCTAATAATAATTAGAGGTTTAAACATGATGAGAATTGTAAATTCAGATAATTGTGATGTATTTCACCCTGTGAAGTATCATCACAGGTACTAACTAGTAAACTATAAAACACACCTGCATGTGCTACTGGCCATTAGTTTTTTAAGGAGTTCAATCATAGACACAAACCCAATTCATGTCAATACACTCACCCATTTCACTGCAAAGACAAATATTTCTCTAAATCAAAGACAGGTCAAAGAAAGTTAGTGAGGATCTTGAAGATGATGAAAATCTGTGCAGAGGTTGTTGTGATCTTTCAGTATGAACAGAGACTGCTGTAGAACCACTAGCATGACTGAAATGAAGTTACCCTGATAAACAGAGATCATGTGAATCAGCAGCTAACCCCTGAGTGTTACTAGGTGACTGTTCAGGTGTGACTGGAAATGACTGCATAGCTCAGTCTGTCATCAGCCTGACTCCCAGCAGCTGCAGGAACAAGCACATTAGCCCAATGGACACTTAGCATGATGCTAGCCATAACAGCTCAACTCGATGACATCATGTCAGCAGTACGTCTGTCAGCTTCTGAGAGCCTCTGCCCTCTAGTGGTCACAATTCACTGTTGTTATCTACAGATTACTACAGACAGACCGGGCTGTACCCGACAGACATCCTCCGAAATCTCCCTCGGGTTTTTCTCAACCTTCTGCTGAGATGAGACGACAGACAAGTCGACTGCAGGTGCACCAAAGCATCCAAGGGAGTCCTGACACCTGACTGTAAACTAAAGAGGTGTGGCTGTTTGTTTAGTAGCCATGTGCGACTACTCTGACACACTACTGTACAAGTGGAGAGATGACAGGTGAGATGATAGGTGTAAACTAAAGCAGGACAATGTCGGTGCAGCCCTCCCTGCACGATGAGCAGGTTGTTACTGGTGTCTGCAGTGTTCACAGGGACTCACTGAGGTATCTGTGGAGGGGGATGCAGCGCTCAGGGTCGTCGATGGGTGACAGCAGCTCACAGATCCTCTCTGGTGTTTGTCCTTCATGAAAACGTTTCCTGTCCCCGCACTGGGTCAGGATGTCCACACAATCTGACCTGAGGACAGAGGAGAAACCCAAAAGGTTGATACATACAGCACAAAGTCAGGCAACATGAGGTGGTTGTGTACAATGCTGACACATGTATGATCTTTGATGTGAAGAGGGCTGTGAGCTGCACTGGGAGCAGAGCATCAGCCTCTGACAGCCCACAGCGGAGGGAGTCACTGGAGATAAGTGGGAGATTAACACCTGAGAGGAAGGTTGTGTCTGACAAATGACTGAACAAAACAAAATATAGTCTGAGGGGTGGAGGGCTGTTATGCAACACACACACACACACACACACACAAACACACACACACACACACACACACACACGTGATGCCTCAACAACTGTCTTCAGGTCCAAGGTCTGGAACTGGACCTGGTCCTCACAGAGATGCACTGCAGAGAGAAGGGCAGAGCCTCCATCTGTCTGTCAGATCCCAGGCCGGTGTGAGTATTTATGTTGTCATCACTCACTGCAGCATTATTCTGAGACCACGCTAAGGACAAGTACAAGAAAGACTGGATGCAGCCTGAGGGTCACTACTGGAAACCACAAATAACTCAGAGTCGTTGCAGCTCCTGCATGAACATGGGTTTTCTGACATGAGTCGTCCCACTGACACACTGAAAAGTGCTTTGGTGATTCCACCCACAACTGTCTCACGGTGTGGTCAGTATAACTAAATAAATAAATAAATACATAAATAAAGGCTGGATCCCAAATACAGTGATGAGTAAATCAAACATAGTGGGCCTGCACATATATTTCACAATAAAAGCCTGTTTAAGAAATAAAGGTTTCTGTACGTACAGATGGCTGTGTGAATATTAAGAAGCTGTGATGGTGGGAGTGGACCTACTTGCATATGACGCTCCCTCTGGACTTGCTGTGGCAGGGTTTGATCTGCAGGGAGCAGGCCACGGCCTTCCACATGTCCGGCAGACACTTCCTGATGTCCAGCACGGGGATGTTCATGAACGGCATCTTGATCGTCCCGTTGGACCACAGCTTGATGTCGTTCATGGCGCCCTGGTCCGACTGGACGTTACAGCTGCGGAACAGCTCCGTGGGCCTGCGGACAGACACGGACGTAAAAGTGAAATTAAAGTTGTTTTGAGCTTAAATTGTTAAAAAAGTTCAAACATGTGCTGAGAAGAAACAAGCATGTGGTCAGTGTGTGAGTGCACAGGGTGCGCTGGCAGCGCTGTGGCCGTCTGCTGTGCAGGCCTCACAGAGGGAGCCAAAGTCCCTCACAATAATGTGAGAGTTGTTTTCCTCCTTCGCTGCATCAGGACGACTCTTTGAAGTCTGATTGGTGGGTTTGGTCTCAAGTGAGTCAGCTAATTGGTGGTTTAAAACGGAGAAGGTTCCAGGGTGAAGTCCTGGGTGTGGTGGTATCATTTCATTTGATGAGGCGCTGCTTTGTTTATGTTGCTCTGTGTGTGTGTGTGTGAGTGTGTGTGTGTGTGTGTGTGTGTGTGTGTAACCCTGGACTTCAGTCAACCCCCAAAGTGGTCAGCTTTGGTTTTCCTCTCAAACCGACAGTGAACGGGCCAATCAGCTGATTGTGATTAGAAGAGACCTGTGTTGAGTGCAGGCAGTTTAATGAGAGCAGCTGATACCATCACTGTGCTTCATCTTTGTCAGAAAACATTTCACAGGAGAAATATACTTTTATTCATCCTCAAAACAACAAAGTAAAACTCATCCATCACAACGTCCTCCCTCTCCCCGAGGCAGCAGTTTGTTTCAATCACTTCCAATGAAGAATAATAATCAGCTTGCGTTAAAGACATGCTTGTTAGGTGATCCATCATCACAATGAACCACACGTCTGGGTGTATTGTTGGCAAAGCTGTGCTAATTAATAAGTGCAGATTGAGTTTCAACTGCAACACCAAGAAAATACCAAACAAAATAAAACTATTTACAATTACTTTCATCATCCCCAGAGGATCTAACCTCTGCATCCTGATGTATTTACAGCAAAAACAGGAGAACTGGGCGGGGCTAAATGTTTACAGCAATTTGATTGGACCATAGGATCACAACCAAACAAAATAACTAGCTAGTTAACATTTCTGGTGTTAATCTGATCTGTGCTGCTTACATCAGACTGATTGACAGGTGGTTGTAATGATGCTATTGGCTGATTTTCTCTGGACAAGATGATGAAAGTCCCAAAATATGTCGTTTTAACCAGAAACTAAATGTGACTGAACTTTGATATAAAAATTAAAACCAACAGATTTTTTCGACTAGCACGTTCAGAGAGTGAACAACACGACCAGAGGTGTGATCTGAAAGGATTAAAGACTTTCAACACAGGATACCTGCAAATACTTCACAATAAAAGCTCAGTTGAGAAATGATGGGTTTCTAAACACTAGCAGTGTGCTTTTATTTTGAAAGGGCTAAATAAAGTGCTGAGATTAGATTCTAACAGTGATGCTGAAGCCTCAATGTTCCTGATCCTCATTTTCAAAACAAGGCAGTGTAACAAATGTAACTAATTCACTTCATCAAACACAGGTCATTAGAAATACACTCCTCCCTCTCATGTAACGAGCGAGCGACTGCGTTTTAGAAAGTGAGTCAGTTTTGGACACAGCTGTTAATCACTGGAGGAGTCGGATTAGTTTCTAATTTAAGGTTGAAAAGCTTCAGTTAGTTTTACCCCCCACCCTGACACACATGCACACACAGGGCGCCCCCTCGCCCTGAAACACCCCCTCCAGGCTGGTGTTTGTCTTCCATGCTGCTCCCGGGCACACAGCTCAGTGTTTGAAGCCCTCGGGGGGCAGAGCCACCCGGGCTCCCCTGGACCATCAAAGCAGAAACTCCAACAGACTTACACACTGTTTGTTTGCCCGAGCTTCAAGCCCCACAATGCCACAGCACGGCCGGGTGATCCAGCACCGCCATTCGTCACATGCTTCTCTTTGTGAGGAGCAGAAAGCTCAGGCTAAAAGCCACGTGTGATGTGAACACAGCTTCTTGTAGCTTCACAGTGTTTGTGGCTGTTACACTGAGGTGCACTGTGACAGAGGCTGACACCACCCGTGGATCAGCATCAGTCATCTGAAAGTACAACATTTTCTTTCTTAACATTTGTTGCTGTCAGTTCACCTGAGTGTCAGCAGACTCTTACTCTGTTTGTTTTTTTACATGGTTGATGTAGTTGATGTAGAAAACAGCCATAAAATGTTGGGCTGTCTTTATCGTTTAAATATTTAATATAGAATATTTATGTAGGAAAAATAATGAAAAAGATCCATCTGCTAACCAACAAACAAATCTGTTTACAATTCAGAGCCAATACTTCACTGTAATTATCAATAATTATGACACATATGAGACATAGCTACAGGTTGAACTACTACATTAAAAATACATATTTGGAAACTCCTGTAAAATTGAAGAATGTATTTTAATCATATTGTTATAAAGAGATTTTCTTAGAAACGAGTTATTCTATGGTCATTTTAATGTAGCTTTACATTAGACATGTAAATACACAATCTAGTTTTGTAATTTTGTTAATAATTTTGTACATTTTAAAAAGAAATACAGAGAGATTCTTGATATGAAACAAACAAAACGACAGGTTTGGATCACTTGGGTGTATATGTTGGACCTCACTCGTGGTTTCTCTCTGAGACGTTTAGCTGTAGATACTAAGATACATAAAGTTTATTGCTACATGAATAGTAACATAAACACCAAATGTGTGAAGAAAGTACACAACATGAATACTGACGGTCTGTGAGCTCCTCTCAGCAGGTGGTCAGCAGACCGCTGTGTATATGTGTGAAGCATATCTGTGTTTGTTTTGATGTGTTTGTGTGTGTGTGTGTGTGTGTGTGTGTGTGAGAGACTTCACAGTGCAGCCTTTGAAGCTCTTCCATTTGGCCTTTTGCCCCCATCTGCTGACATTATATAAAACATGCTGTGGTGCTGATAAGTGCAGGGTCACACGGGGTTCACCATCACTCTGCCTGTTGTTTTCTCTTTGTTTCCTTCAGGCTCTGTGTGATACAATCTCAAGTAGACACACAGTGAGAAGATGAAGAATTAATTAATTAATTATTACAAAGTAAAAAAAACGGATTTTCTGTTGGGCTGGAAATTGCTGTTGGAAACAAAACACCGTGAATGTTACTTTTGTCACGGAGCTAAGTGCTAAATTAGCACTTAAAAGAGGTGAACTGTCAATTGGTGGATTTGCATTTAAAGTGCTGGAGCAGGAAGCTGTTTAAATCAGATGATGTGTGACAGATTTTAAACAGCTTTATTCTTCTTCTCCATGTTTTCTGTTCTAAGTCCAGTTCTCAGTGTTGGTGTTCACACTGCACATGGTCAGAGGTTCAGATCCCGAGGTGAAGACTTGCTCCAGTGATGTCCGAGATAAAAGTCTCAGTCTGCAGCCTGGTGGAAACTCTGCTTCACAGTCTGATCTGAGGTTGAAAGTCTGATGTATGAGTGTTTCAGCTTCTCCTGTAGCTGCTCAGAACAAGACTCAGCTTCTCCTGAACATTATTAGATGTATTTATTTCATGTACTGCATCATATAAATAACCACCAGTGCACATTTTACTAGCTGCACTACCTTCAATCTGTCCCCACAGCAACATCTTCCAGCAGCTCCCACACGTCCACAGAAGAACATGAACATACAGAGAAAACACGTCACATCCAGCTTGAGATTAAAACCCTGAATCCAGCTC
This sequence comes from Pseudochromis fuscus, assembly GCA_900323345.1. Lineage (NCBI taxonomy): Eukaryota > Metazoa > Chordata > Actinopteri > Pseudochromidae > Pseudochromis > Pseudochromis fuscus. Next base: position 7,661 of record OOFC01029785.1, on the reverse strand, counting down.
CTGTTCCCCCATCAGCTGCTAATGGGTGAAATATTTACCAAACACAGACGTCCTGCTGGGATCTGTGTGGTGGATGTTGGTGCTGCCTGCTTTCTGATCCTGGATCGATTCACATTCACACATGTTCACACTGGTTGGAAAAGTTTGAAGTTCCAGTTACAACGTTACTTTGTTTACAGCAGGACTGTATAGAAGTCACCTGTTGTCATCCATCTACTGTCTCTGTCCCTGACGTCAACAATCAAAAGTGAAAGGACCAAACCAGCTGGATTCAGACAGAGGATGAAATGAGGGACTGAATAAACGACCATTATAAGCTGAATGTTAACTTTTTTGAACTGTAGAGGAGAAGTCTGTAAATACAGATCTGGAAATGAGCAGGTCCTCTTTAATGATTTTGTTTCAGGTTCAGACTGGCTGTGGAGCTGTGATTGTGCTAAAAACAACTGAGCTGATGGTTCAAATGTAAAAGTTGGAAGAAACGAATCTCTCCAAGTTTCCCAGTGTAAGTCCTGAAAGCCTCTGAATCAGACAGTGAAGTAAAAGCAGCTGAAGTGTCATTTGGAGAAGCTGAAACGTCAGTGGAACTTCAAATAGCTGAAGGCCTGTGTCCACAGGGCTTCAAAGCATCTGCTGTTGCTAGGTTACAGCAGCTCCACATTGCTTCGTTGTGAACATGGAGTCTCTGTAGTTTACTTGAGAACAGTTAGGACATTGTCATTAGCAACAGTTTTTAGATAATATCTGGGTTGTCAGTGACAGCCAGGATCAGCATCTCTTCCAATGTTGGCATCACAAGTCCCGCCTCCCCCATGATTTTAATTGGTCGGTAAAGAACTAACATTGACGGGCTCCAAAAGCTTCACTGAAAGGACAAACTGCTGTGTGCTGAGGGTGTTTTCATGAAGCTACAGAAGCAAAAAGCTGGACACAGTCCTGAAGTAACAGGAAGCTAACAGATGAACTGTGAGCTGACACACTACATGGACACACCACAGCCATTACTACAATCAGGATGATGTGTGTATCACATGATTAAATGAATGTGATCTTACTGTGGGGGATGTCCCAGGTTTCCAGCAGCACTTTAACGCAGCATGCATTTGTGGATGTGTGTAAACCCTGATCTGTCTGGTGATCTGTGTGTCTGTCTATCTGTAACTAAATACAAATAATGTAGCAAATACTTTTAGATATTTGTCTAAAGCTTTTCAGAAAACAAGAAGTTAAAAATCTGTTCATAAAATATAAATAATCAGATGTGTTTTCAACCTGCCTGGTGTTTGTGGGGACTCAAAGTGACACACACACGTTTGTAAATCTTTGTAAATCTTACTTTTCATCTGTAATGAAATTCTGTGATGTTACATTTCCACATGTGAGGACACCGTTCCCACATTTGCAGTAGAAAACATGACATCAGCCTCGTGAGCTTCAACATTTGTTGAATTTGGCTCAAGAACCTGAACAAGTCCTACAAAAAAAACTGTGTGTGTCTGCTTAATAAGAAAAGTGCAGGAGATGAGTGTCCAGTGTAGTGGTGTGAACAGTGCATGTGGCAGGTGTTGGTTCAGGGTCCCAACACTAACGTCAGTGACCTGGATGCTGGCAGGAGGTAAAGTGGAAACACTGAAACCTCTTTAACTACTTTAACTACGACTCTTCATCTGTGAATGTGTGGACCGTGGTGTCCTGATCTGACCTGTGAACTGTGAGGTGTGACAGAGCTGGCAGCCCAATGAACTTTGAAACCTTAAATGAACTCCCCCCTCTGGTAGATGCTACACATCACTGCACAAACAAACCACTTTCTGTCCACAGGCCATCACTCGGATGAACAGTTGAATCTGTAACAGTCCAGGGCCTGCATGATGGTCCTACCTGTCCCACCAGGTCCAAGACAAACCACAACAGTTCACTATTCAGGCTTTTATTTTGAAAGTCCTGGGTGGCAGGAGTGTGCTTGCTGGTGAGATCACAGCGTCAGCTTCTAAACACACAGAGTGAAGAGCACTGTGGAGTCGCCTGCTACAATGAGCAGACACCATGATGATGCAGAGTGATGAGGACTGGAGCGTCTCTGTGTTCACACAGGCTTCAACCATCAGGTGCAACTTGGGGTTCAGTGTGTTGCTCAAGGACACTTAGACATGTGGACAGGACAAGCCAGGGATCCCACCCACAACCCTACGATTCATAGACTCTACCACCTGAGCCACAGCCACTCATACAAACACACAGGAAACAATGTTGGGAGTAGGCAGCTGAAGGAAGGAGCTGCGATGGGAAGCAGCTGCAGCAGTGTAACTCTGACCTGTTGTTGAAGTTGGTGCAGTAGCTGAGGTCCTTGCAGCCCAGCTGGCAGGGCTCTCTGACGTCCGCCAGGCAGTTGATGAGCTCCGTCTCCACCGGGTTGTACTCACACAGCTGGTCGAAGTCCTGCCACGTCTGGCTGCCCCAGTTAGTGCTGATCTCCTGACACATGTCCCTGTGGCAGCAGAGGACACGGTCTGTGTTAAAGCATGCTTCCCCTCAGCGTGTGAGCATCAGTGTAGCACCACTGTACCTGCACAGCGAGGTGTTGGCTTTGGAGCAGCAGTGCAGCTTGGCACCGTCCATCTTGGGGGGCGGTTCCTCCTCAGGCGGGGAGGGAGGGTGGGCGCTGCCCAGGAAGCACTGCCACATGGGCTCCTGGGGGAGGGGCTGGGAGCCACACTCCTTGATCAGACCCTCCATGATCTCATGCTCTGTGCTCATGGTGCGAAGGATCCACCGGCAGGCGACCTGGCAGTGTGTGGCCTCCGCCCGGTCACAGCAGTACAGACCTGGAGGGTGGAGGACAGACAGGGAAGAGTTCAGCTGCTCTGATCTGTGACACAAGATTAATCTTTCTCACAAGTTTTCATACAGAAGATACATCAGCTCCAGTCAGCTGTAGGTGCAACCTTCCACTTTCTGAGGAGTGATTTCAAACTCGCTTGCAGTGAAAAATATTTTTCTACTTTGAAGTTTCTAACTAGAAAGCACAGAGAGCACAAACTGCTGCCAAGGCCTAATCCAGCTGGACTGATGCTACACTTCTTACGTAATGGGTAATGATTTTTCTGGATGTTCGTAATCCCCTGTGTCCAAACAAATTCATCACTGCTCAGAAGTTTTTCCATAACGTTGCTAACAGACAGACGAAACTAAAACTAACTGGTACATGAGCTCCCTGACAGAGGTAACTAAGAATCAATACATGTGACAACTTGCTTTTGATGTGCACGAAGGTGCCAAGGTCCAAAATACTAGTTCCATACAAACAGCTTCCACATACTGAAGTCATGTGAATCAGTCATGGAATATGATTTAGAGGAAAGATGGATGAACACTATTTCATTGTAACTTCTATCATAACAGGAAAAACACACGTGTGTCAGCTGTGTGTCCACAGTGGGAGCTGCAGCTGGACTTACTGTCTATGGGGCTGCGGATGGGGTAGGACTTGGTGAAGTTGGTGACGCAGCTCAGCAGCTGAGCGCTGTGACTCTGACAGTAGTCTTTGACAGCGTTGATCTGGGACACGGTGGGGGTGGAGTCGGTCCTGAAGATGGCCTGGCAGTACTCCCTGCAGGTGGTGTGACGCCCCGCATAGCTGCAGCATGTGGAGCCCACTGGACACACACACACACACACACACACACACACACACACACACACACACACACAAGTTTTAAAGTTAGATACCAAAGAGAACAGCGATCACAAATCACTTGAGGAAGTGACTGTGCTAAATGTCGACACACTGTACATAAGATGGACGAAGCTGATGTGATGTCATCTGTTGGTTTGTGGACTCATTCTCAATCCCGGAGTCTGGTATTTGAATGTGTCTGTGTTTTTGGAGCCAGAAGTGACCATATTTGGAAATGAAGGGAGGAGGTAGGTCTGACCCTTGAACCTGAGGACACTGTCCAATGAGTATGAGACTTGAATCAGACTAGCCCCGCCCCTAACTCCTCCCACCAGATCACTGAGAAGAAGAGTTGATGTCAGAATGACTTGAGGAAAAATGTATTGACTGAATATTTCAGGATTGAAAATGAGGATTTTTGAATTGAAGTCAGTTGGAGGCAGAGTTTTTTGGAGGCAGCCTCTAGTGGTTGTTGGAGGTATGGCACTTTTTTGCACTTCTGCATTGACTTCATTTTTGAACCCTGGTTTCTATATACAGTCCATGCAAATGGCCCTGTAGCATTGTGCTAATCAGCTAAAATGCTCCTAAGTTAAATTGAATGTTTAACCCTCCTCAGAGTTAGTTTTTCCAGCTGAAAGTGTCTGACAAACATCCAGCCTCTCGACAGGAGACGACTGAGCTGATGTCCTGCCGGGCAGCTATGTGCTGTGTGTGTATGTTGTGTAGTTTCAGTCTGTGGACACAGTGCAGTGAATGAGAGAGAAAGAATATAAACAAGTGTGTGCACTGGTCCAGGAGGACAGTGATAGTGTTATCGTTGGGTTTATTTATGTAAAAGCTGGAAGGAGAGATAATCTCAGTGTTTGTAGTTGTTTGTTTCTTCACTTATCATCTTGAGTGAGTGAACTTACTTTCATTTTTGGTGATGCAGCTGTAGAGAGAGTTCTGGAAAGAGAGGAGAGAAGCTCACTTTAAAAAAAAATACACAACTGGAAAACCAAACCAGAGACCCTCTGATGAAAACATTAAACTTTAATAAAACAGTCTGTGTGTGGTGGATCTGCCTTTTGCAAGTATTGGAAACAGTGGTAATCATGTGTCTTTTTCTTCTTGAAACAGCCGTGTGCACAACCTGCACATCTCTGAAGCTCCTGGACTCACCTCTGTGACTTTTTTGCACACTTTTGTTATGTCATTTTTAGACGAAGCCTGTGAGAGAGAAAGAGGAGGTGTGATGAACACACAACAACAAACACTGTGCAGGTGGAGCTGCAATCAGCTGGACAGGCTCTCCTCACCTGTCTGCATTCCCTGCGACACTCTGCTGAGATGGCCAGTTCACAGCAGCCGAGCCCCACCCAGCCGTCAGACTTCCTGGACACTCCTGGAGCCAAAGCAAACACCACAGAGTCAACAATGTGTTATGTGTGTTTGTTTTTATGGGGTTAGCTTATTTATTGGGCTAATATTGGCCTGCTGGATACATGTGGTGATCCACTGTTCATATTGTGGTTGTGGTGAAACTTGTTTTATAATTTATTGAAGTCTTTATGAGATAATCAAAGCAGTTTGCTTCATCTGTGATAGCTCATAATGTTCTGGCTCCTTAGTTGGATGTTGTGATCCAAAGAGGATTTTGTGGAGGGGCTGTGGATGTGGACTCCAGCTGCAGCTGAGGAGAAGTGGCTCCACCAACAGAGAAAGTCCATAAAAGCAGCTGGAATGCAGCAACATCAGAGGATCGATGGTATCGCTCTGCCTCAGAGGATCGGATGGAGGCGCTTTTCCTTGACAGGTTAAATCTTTGCAGACTCTGGAGGCTGCCGGGACACCAGCACTCAGCAGGTACACAAAGGCACCAGTAACAATACCTCCCGATCTGGAGGCCATTAGGCTTCTGACAGGTACATTTGTTCAGAGCACAGGCAGCAGGGTTCAGGCCTTTGATGCACTGCCGGCTTTGTCCTCTGCTCTGCTTTCACAGCTTCACTAGCTACCACCTATTCTCCTGCACCACATCCACACAGCTCACAGCCTCAGGTTAGATGTCACGTTTTGAGAGCCAGGGGCCACCTTGGGTTGGATTTGTGAGGTAAGTTTGACATGAAGCTCTTTGTTTGAGTTTTGTAGTGAGAGTGAAACTCAGAACAGAATAGGAAAAAAATGTATCTCAGAAATGTCCAAATGTATTCAACATATGGCCTGACTGGCATATTTAACCCTTAGCCCGCTGAATTTATTCTATGCTCATGGAATCACTTATGGACATAAACCAAGCTGACACACACTGGGTCAATCCAAACGAAACTGAAAGTTATACATGAACATTCTCAGTGTTGGTGCTGAAATGACCGAGTATTCTTAGTCATAGTGGGTTAAGGGTTAAAGACCCTATGAGCTTATGTGACTGTAGCATTTTAAAGCTGTGTTAATCTTGTTTTTTCACTATTGTGAGAATGGATTTAGTTGATTTAATGTCTCAGGTAAAAGTGCCCAGTCCTGTGCTGCCTCCAGCCTCTCAACTGTGATGCTTACATGATGGTAAAATCACAACTATCAGGGTTTGTGGCTGTGGGATGAGAACAGGTGTGTCTAATGACTTCCTGTCTTTTTTCAGAGGAAACAAGTAATTTAGAAATTGAGAAAATAATCTGCAGATAATAAATGATGAAAATCATACAGGAGAACTAAAAAATATTCAGAAATGAGCAACCTTTTCTTGAAAGTCTCAAATTCACTCTTTTGTTTTTATTCCACCTGCTTTGGTCTCCACCACCTCCTGAGAAAGAAATCTACCATTTTAATCATGCAAGTGGCCAACAGTTCCTCTCTGCTCTAACTGCTGTTTGATGCTCAGGAAGTTGTCTACAATTCATCTATAACAGTTTATCCTGAAGTACATTTTTGTAACAATCATTCTTGAGACGACCACTAGAAGGAGCCAAAGTTCAGAATCCAGCACGTTGGTGTCTTATCTTACCTGGAAGTGTAGAGTTGATGCACGTCCAAAGTTCATTCTAGGAGACACAGGAAATGAAAAGGTTAATACCAGTGTGATGAAACTAAACCCAAACTGATCACTTTACACATTTTGGAGCAAAACTTCTAAACATAATGTGTTTGTTTTGCAGTCAGATCCCTCAACAAATCCAACTTCTCTACACAGTGTTGTTCATAAAAGCAATGATACTTCTACTGTGTAGAAGAACTAAGCTCGCATTAGGTTCAATAAGAGGTATCATTGTGGTATTTACTGTAAAACAATGCATGTTAGTGATATAAGCAGACAGAACAGGCTCAGAAACACTCAGGCTCCAACTGACTTCAATTCAAAAATAATCATTCATCATCATTTGCACATGAACGTACATGGTTTGCATGTGTGTACATTAAGGTTATGTAAATACCACAGAATACCTTTGATAAAGTCTGTCAGTCTGAGTAGGACAAGTTTAGAGCTGCATCCACCCATCTATCCATCCCTTTATTCATCCATCCACCCATCCATCCATCCATCCATCCATCCATCCATCCATCCATCCATCCATCCATCCATCATCCATCCATCCATCTATCCATCCATCCATCCCGTTATTCATCCATCCATCCATCCATCCATCCATCCATCCATCCATCCATCCATCCATCCATTCATCCATCCATCATCCATCCATCCATCCATCTATCCACCCAACCAACCATCCATCCATCATCCATCCATCCATCCCTTTATTCATCCATCCATCCATCATCCATCCATCCATCCATCCATCCCTTTATTCATCCATCCATCCATCATCCATCCATCATCCATCCCTTTATTCATCCATCCATCCATCATCCATCCATCCATCCCTTTATTCATCCATCCATCCTTCCATTCATCCATCCATCCATCATCCATCCATCCATCATCCATCCATCATCCATCCATCCATCCCGTTATTCATCCATCCATCCATCATCTAACATCCATCCATCT
>OOFC01029782.1:14462-24595 GCA_900323345.1 Pseudochromis fuscus | reverse complement strand
GGGGGGGCTATCTGCGGCTCAGCTGTGTTCTCCGTCTCCGGAGGTTAATCAGAAGAGATACGAGGAGAAACACAAAGTGGGCCTGCGTCGCCCATCCGCCTCCCCCGTTGCTTCCCAAATGCCACCTCTCCTCCCCCTCCGAGTCATGTGGCACTGCATTGCTATTCCACCTCGATCCGTCTTATCTTAACGAAATAAATAGAGGGAGCTCCCGGCTTCGGCCCGGGCTGGGAGGGATGTAATTGCTTGGCTTAATAATGAAGCTCATCATCTGCTCTCTAGGAGCCTTTCTTTGACCTATGAGAAAATAACAGAGGAGCGGGATCTGAAATTAGAAACAAGTGCAGAGGAGGCAGGAGGTGGGACAGAGTTAAATGCTAACTTGTTTGGGAGTAGCATGGCAATGTCTTTGTGAAGCTCAACAGAGAACAGCTTGTATCACAGTGCAGAAGCATTTAGTTGATTCCCCTTTGTGCCGTAGCCCGGCCTGTCTACCTGAGCTACTGTAGATCAAGGGGATTCATCTCGGATTAAAGGCTTTCATTCAGGGAAGTTGAAATTGGCTTCCAGTTTGGCTGTTCATTTCACACTTTCTCTCAGAGTAACCTCTCAAAGGAAACTCATTATACAGGGTTCTCATGGACTCCTTTCTCCCCGAGTTAAAAGATCTGCTCTGCATTCACACCCCCTGAAATCTGTGAACTAAAAGTGCGGATTGGTTTTGGATCAGGAGCACCGAAACCAAATTACAAATAAGCTGCTCCTACGTTTTATTAACCATAAGCAAATTACACCGCCTGCTCTTTGGAAACGAGATATGAAGGAAATTTTTTATAGCAAAACACTTGAGAATTTGCAACTTGCACACACACACACTGACACACACACACACACACACACACACACACAAACTCTGAATTCTCACCACTAAGTACTTTTCTGTTGAAAGGATGTCTGAAGTCGTCTGGGTATTAAAGTGTGACTCACAAATGTTTTGTAAAGACTGGGAGACAATAACTATTGATTGAACAGCATTTGTACAATTGTGATGTAGTTGCTTACTTTTCAACTGCATTCAATAAAGCTTGAGTACTTCTATTCAGTTGAATGGTCGACACTGCATTCTTAGATCCCACAAAATCAATATCTACTGGAAAATGGTGTAAATTGAAAGTTTTAGTGTTAGTTTTGTTGTTTTTTTTTCACACTGGAAGAGTGGGAACCAAGGAAACTAAAGTTCAACGAAATGTTGTTACAATTGGACATAATGTCGATCTTTGGAGGAGGGGTTCAACTTTATTACAAGATGCTTGTATTCGCCAATGTTTTTCAAAATAAAGTTGCATTTTAAAGCTGGACTGAAACAAGCATAGGCCTGATGTTAAAATGTGTTATAGTCTGTTAGCTAGCAATTGCAAATACTGCAGACATGAAGCAACATTAGCGTGAATGTTCAAATCATTAACAGCTTTCACAGAAGGTCGAGACAATGAAGTAAAAATACTGAGAAGCTCCACCAAGCTGCAGAGCTGGGGGATAATACTCAGTGTGTGTGTCACACCAAACGCCCCCTTTCATTTTACAATCATCATTTGATTCATCATTCACATGAAGAAAATTTATTTGTGCAGCTTTAAGGTTGTTTTTGTTATATTTAAATGTAAATTGCTTCACTTGGACATCCTTCTGTCCATGGTCTGTCTGAGACATCTGCATTACTGTTCAATATACTGTGGATGTTTATCTTTCAGCTGCATTGATTGAAGATTTTGTAGATGTATTCAGTGTATGGGGTCTACAATGCAGCAACTCTGTCAACAAGGGGTGTACAGCACGGAGGTTGGTCTTTATTGTAGTTACCAAGGTTATTACTATGGTAACGGTCTTTAATACTGTTCAGAACATTCATCTATTCATCTCCTATACATTTAAAGCTGAGAACACTGCTACTTTATAGATGTTTTGAGTTTGTGTACAGGTTTCCCATCTCTTCTGTTTCGATTTAAATTTGTATGTAAAAATGTATCCGCTTTGTTCCTGTAGCACTGTAAACTTGTGAATATCTTATCTCTTCATTCAAAGTTGTCATCACTAACAGATTAGCTATTTACATGGCCATCAATTAAACATTTGGTGAATGGTATGTTTGTTTTTTGTTTTTTTTTTTAGATTTAGATGAAACCAAAACAAGCTAAATCCGAAGGTTGAACAGCACTGCTGAGCTTAAAAATTGGGTGATAATTGTGATAATAATAACAATCTATAGGAGTGTGGAGGATGGGGGTGATGTGCTTGTGTTTCCACACCCCCATCGGGACCCTCAGGCAGCACTGATATCTGTATATACAGTAGTAAGTTGCAATAGTCCAGTCTGGAGGGGGCAAAGGTGTGGATATGCTTCTTGGAGTCCAGGAGGGTAAGAGTGGAACAGAGTTTTGTGATATTTCTGAGGCGGTGAAAGGCCGTCTTGCAGGTGTGTTTGTGATTGTATGGCGTTTCTTTAGCGTCAAAAGTTGCACAGGCTGCCTACGCATGATACAAGTGTGGAGAACAGCATCCATGAGTGGAAAAGCATCCTCCGGTCTGTGTGGGTGCAGCTGTGACGAGCGAGAGCACTTCACTTTCCACTGTCTCAATATGCACAGCTGAGAAGTGAGCGCTCTTGATGGTCTCCCTTTCAATAGGTGACTTGTGGCCATGACAGCCCCTGACCATGATGGTTTGATCACTGAACTCATATCCAAGAGCTTCACTGACGCCCCTAATAAATTATGTCACGGAGACACTTTTACTCCCACAGATACTGTTGTTGTGCGACTAAATAAACACCATATACCGTATTTTCCGGACTATAAGCTGCTACGTTTTTCCAACGCTTTGAACTTAAACACCCATGTTTCTCATGTATCGGCGGCACGAAGCTCGTCGGCTTTTTACAAGCTAGCAAGCTCCGTGCCGCCAATACATTTAGCATCATCACATCAGACCCAGTCAGAGTGGACCACATGAAACTGTTTGAATAAATTCAATAGCGGCTTATAGACAGGTGCGCTCAATAGTCTGGAAAATACGGTAATTCTCTGTGGGTTTTGTCACTACAAGTTCACGTTATGTTCATCGTTTGATCCACTGTTGATGAGAAATATATATGAGTAATGTACTGATGTTATTTCACTTCCTTTCTTCATGATAACATCTGAATGAATAAGTAAAGCTGCCCAGTCCCAGTGTAAGACATCCTGCTCATCCCTGCTACAAACCCCCTTCTTATCTATGTTATTTCACAGTTTTTGTTTTTACTCTTGAGTGTGTGTCTCAGTTCAGCTCTGTCTCTGCAAAGATGCCACCGTGTGCTCCACAAACTTCAGCTCTACAGTACGCTCTGACTTTTACTTCAGTTGTCGTGCCTCATAGTGCAGAAGTGATTTGGAAAAGTGTGACTTCAAGATGCTGCAGCGAGACAGCTACAAAAGTGCGGTGATGGCAGTCCTCCAGCGGGCAATGTCGCTCAGAGGAGCAGGTAAAAAGCTTTTTGTCTTTTTGTTTGTGATCTATAGAAATACAATTCTCATAGTGCAAACCCATCGATCACAATAAGACATCCTCCAGGAAGTTGGATTTTTATCACTCGGAGGTTGGAGTTTACAGTGACCTCTACTATCATCTGAAGGTTTTGTGCATCTTCCCTCAGAAACACAGGAATGGGTTTGTTATGTGTTGGCTTTAAGGCGTAATATACTGTATATGCTACAATCTGATGTACTGAGGCCTACGGCAGTGACATCAAAGGTTGAAACACCGTTGAAGGAAATAAAGAATAAAACGAAATGACTAATTTTTTCTTCGCCTCGGGAATATTTATAATTACACAACTACGATGCCCTATTTTTCTGTCGGGTGCATTAGTTTCCATTACATAACATCTAAAGAGTCAAACCTGCTGATTACGCTGCAATTGGCTGCTTCTCCATTTGAAAGCTACAGATAATAATGTGAACCGCCACAACATGGGTGTAGTTTGTGTGTTGGTTTCATGTTCTTTTTCAGTTCATCAAGTAAAACAAAAAATCATCTTCATGCCTTTTATGGGTGCTCACGACTAATAGATATTACACCTTGAACACTGTAGTCTTAATCTCTCTTTGATTGTCATAATATAACAAATTTTCGAACAGAAATACTAGCACACAAAATCAACAAATAAAAAAATACATAAAATTCAATAAAGGATGAGACAGGTTTTAGTCCCTGAACATCTATTCTTGCCTCGGGAACACTGCAAAAGAGTGATAATAACAATAATAATAAACAAACATGCAGAGGAGAAGAATGGTTTTCTGAATTGTGATCTGTGTCTGTGGGCAAAAAGCCCTCACTGTTACTCACAGATCTCTGCTCAGTTGATGTGTACCAACTTTGATCATCTGTCACCAGACAACACAACAGTTAGCAGACATTGTTTAGCTATAGATCTGTTTATAACTCGGACTACAGGAGCCACTTTTCCCTCATTGTCTTTATTAAGCCTGCTCCTAACTGCTGAGTCAGTCTTTGTTCAGACCAATCTTTACAATGGACTTCACATCGGCTGCACCAACCAAACTTAGGCCTTGGCTTAATTAAAAGTCCACATAACTATAGCTGTTTCCTGGCATTGCTAGAATACACTGTTCACAGCCTATCACTGTCTTTCTATTTGTATTTATTTCTGGTTTGCATTGACTACAGAGGATCAAAGAAAAAAAGGAGAAGGTGATTTTACTGACACTGAAATAAGACAATAAACACGAAGAAGCAGCTGATTGTTGTGAGCATACAGAAATGTTATGAAAGCTGCTTTTACTGGTTTGACCATCATACAGAGTGGCGGCACTCACTAACGACTGTTCATACAAGCGATGAGAGCAATAAAATCCACTGAGAAGATGTGTATTTTTCATAAACCACTCCTTTATTGAGTTTAAGGGAGGTGAGCAATGGAAGCATCAGCACCTTGGACAGCGGCTGTCTGTCTCTCACCCCTTCAGCTAATGACACTGTCCATGGTGCTGACACATGGCTCAGTGGGTGGTGGTGTACCAGACTGTATTATATTGTAAATGCTCCTCATGTAGGAGTGAGTTGGGTTGTAGGTTGGAATGAAGCGGAAGTATCCTTTAATTGTTTTCAGTAGAATGCAGTTTAGATCATGTTGCATTTGATCGTGATAGATTTTAAAGATGTTTCAAATAAAGTGCATCTTGATCAGAGATGTAAAGATGAAGTAACTGATCAACACACATTTCTATTATATCTTTGCTTGTATCTCTATGAATACTATGAGCATGATTTCGTGACATCACACCTACTCCGGGAGCCAATCGTAATGCAGTACTCCAAATTTGGAAACTTTATTTATTGAAGCAGGAGACTTCTGTGAACTTTTATCCTTTGGTTTAAACTTTGAAAATTAAGAAGACAGAACAGGTGCAGCTTCGAGAATTTCTACCAAAGTAATTCAACTTTTTTTTGGTGGAGAAAAAAAAAACAAGATATTTTTGAAAGCGGAGTATTTTGATGTCTGGAGGGGATCTTCAAGCAGAAAAGCTTAACTGGTTCCAGCTTCTCAGATGGCAGGATTTGCCTTCTCTTCTTTGTCATACATGTTAATATATTTGAGGCTTTTTCGGGGATTTTAGGCAAATATATTTTGGAGAAATATAAAGCAAGTGCTGATAACCTCTTTTTTTTTTAACTTTATAAGAACTGAATGGTAAACAGTATGCAAATAAGGACCTCCAGAGTCACATACAGCTCAGTGTCAGACCCTTCCCTAAATAAACAGTTGTAACCACATGATACAAAATGATTCCACCCTGAGTGACTGGAGACTCATTAGCTCACCCTGACATCCTTGCTGACGAGGGTGATTTCCAAACAGTGTCTGCGCTCCAAACCGCAGCCTCACATCCTATTGGGTCTGCGCTGTGTTTGCTACAGCAGCAATCCATCCTGCAGCTGCACTCCGAAACCTCATACCAGCACACTCACGGACGCCATCTCAATATTTCATGGACGAGGTGCGCCGAAATTGACTGGGCTGAGGATATCTGCCCTGTGCTCTCTACATTATTCACTCCCATCTCTTGTGGCTGGGCTCATTTGTGTTGACAAAGGACTAGATGGAAGATTGCGATTCGGCCTGCGCTGCGCTGCTCAGATTCAACTATTTTTATCCCCCACTGTAGGTTCTGCGGCGCTGGAGTGACATCACTCCTCCATTTTCATGTTGAATCATTTATACAGTGCAGGGCCAAAGGTTGACCTCCACCTAAATCTGTTTCCTGCACACATCATTTACACATCTATTGTTCATGCTGATTACCACTGGACCGAAAGTGGAGGGAGAGGGAGGCGCACTTAGTGACATTTTTATTTTATTTTTTTACCAAGACATTTCAATGCTATCTTTACCCACACAAGTAAGCTCTGCAGTTGGATCACACTGTGAGAAACATCTGTCCTCAATCTCACTGGGATATGACAGTTAAGTTACCAACAAGAAAGACAAAGGCAGATTTGAGGCTCCAAAAGTGACTCAGCACCATAGAAGTCCATGTTAAAATGTCCAACTCAGCAGAAATCACATGCTGAATATAAAAGATGGACAAACCAATGCAGAAGTCTAAAAAGGTGCAATACCACCGATGGCCACAAGATGCTGGCTCCAAAAAACTCGGGCTCCAATTGACTTCGATTAAAAAAATGGTCATTTTCAGTCTTGAAATACTCATCAATACACTTTTTCCACAAGTCATTTTGATGTCATTAGCTAAAGTCAACTCTTTAGTGATAATTTCATTAAAAAGTAGATATTAGGCTTCAAAAAGAGGAAGATTTAGGGGTGTGGTTACCCTGAACTCCCGTCTCATACAAATTCTGGAGTGTCCTCAGGTTCAAGGGTCAGAGCTGCCTCCTCACTCCTCCCTTCATTTCCACATTTGGTCACTTCTGGCTCCAAACAACCAACAAGGTGACGCTCAATTGCCAAACTCCTGGCTTCAGAATTCAAGTCCACAAACCAATGGGTGACTTGATGCCAGCTTTGACCATTCTATATGTGGGCGGTTGTGGCTCAGGTGGTAGAGGGGGTTGCCACCATTGGTGTGTGTGAGTGTGTGTGAATAGGTGAATGAGTTGCCTTGTAAAGCTTTTTGGGACCTAACCAAGGTCACGAAAGCGCTATATAAATATACTCCATTTACCATTTACAGTGTATGGTGTAATAAACAGACTGGGACAAAAACAGTTTTGTTCTCTGTGGCTAATTTCACCATTCATGACAACTGCACGGGGCTGAATTTTCATATAAGTCATGTGTTTAAATTGTGTTCAGGTGTTTGCATAACTAGGGGGCGTGGTCACTGTGGTATCCAATCCCTCACTTCTTGCCACTTCCTTCTTCTCATCCAAATATGGCCACAATTGGCTAAAAAAAACGATGGTGACCACTGTATTGACAGAACACACCCTGGATACTACGTGTTTGTCCGTCCACCATCGGGGAATTGCTACCAAACTATCAAGCCTTGGACTAACAGACTGAGGAATAGCCCCCCACCCTCACCAATAGGCTATTAATATATGCACCAGTGCTACATATACTGTAGCACTGGTGCACTTTAAACCTGCTTCAATATGGACCCTTGTGCAATACACCCTATTTATTTATTTACATACAGTCATAAAAACTCCCATATACTTTGTGCAGTACCCAGCCTGTGTGTTGTTTACCATTGTTTAGATAGTTTTATATGTGTATGTTTTCTTAGCTTGTAAATCCCTTTATCTGCTGGACTCACTGATACCAACAAAGGTTGTACTTCTCTAAGACAATAAAGTCTGTTATGTGTTATTGTTAAATTCTAGACTACATATAACCACATAATTGTACATGTAAGCTTCACCTTGAGTCGACTTAATAACAAATACTTTACATGTTTACATATTATGCAGTTAATGTCACACTCATGTCTTTCGTGGCTGTCCTTGCTGAAGTTTCGCGAGGCTAAGCTAGCAGTTCAAACGGTTGTGAAGGACAGTCGTGGCTGTCAGTGAAAACACAGACTGGAGTTTGGTCGGTGGGTGGAGTCTGCTTAAACCCTTAGCTGCTGCTGATGTCACTTTCGGATGGTAAAACTGACACTGGGAATTGGTCTCACTTGATGTAGACGTCAGAGCAAAGAGTTACTGGTAAGTTCGGCTCGAGGTGACTGTCACAGCAATAAAACATGTTGGAAAAGGATCCGTTTAAACCGTGGGGGAGGAAGAGACTCAGCGAAGCATTAATGTGACAGAGGTGTGGAGGACGTGGGAATGTATGCAGCCGTGCTGTGCTGTGGGGGTGTAGGTGATAAGGGGGGGCGGCAGTGGTGTGACACCTGTTCATATGAGACAAGTGTCAGAGGTTAATGTCTGGTTGTCACCCTTAACAGACACTCTGCTCTTCCTCGCTCTTTTCCCACTTATCTTGTCTCCTTATTTTTTCCTGTTTATTGAATTAGATGTCGTTCACCTGTCAGTAGCACACAGTTCATTTACATCCCAAGCACAGACACTGACAGCGTTTACAAAGATGTACAGATGTATTTTTGATCTAAAATAACTAAATGGATGTATTGGCTTTGGAATCAGCTTGTTCGGTTTAACACACAAAAAAGTTTGGTTTACATCCACAATTTGTATTAAAGAAGGCTGTAGCTACAGTGGCATCACCCGTATCACCTAACATACCTGTCATCATGTCTCCCTACATTACAAAACCTGCAATTTTTTCTCACCACTATCTTCTAAATCTCGTAGAGTGCTTCATACAGGCAGCCTGAAGTTCACCTGTTGTGTTTCCTCAAATAAAAACCATTAGTAAATTAACCCCTTAAGCCCCGAGCTCTTATTTTGAAATTTCAACTATATAAAAATTCAGGAGACAAGTCTCAGGGTCCCTCATTTGGGGGACCTTGGGGTTGAAAAGGTTAAAGGAGCAGCGTCTAATAATGGCGGGTATGTGAGGTTAACATGAAGAAATAATTGGCTGGAGCCCAAAAAGGTGGAAATATTAAATACATGTTGTCTCTGTGGAAACACCCTATTAGGAAATGAAGGGTTGTTGTCCACTGAAGCACTAGAGGACTTGTGTTGAGTTTGTATTACCAGCATATTGTAGTAGTTTAGTTTTCCTCCTGGATCTGTTTGAAGCTTCACAATGACTGAATTATGACGAATGACTCTTATCAAATGTGTTGCCTTTAATGCAAGCCTGCCTCACATAGAGGACGCTTACATCCTGGTTTTGAGTTAAATTGAGGCCCCGGTCACGACACATGATATGTTCATTGTCCGCTACTGTAACCCAGTTAGTACTGATAAGACAGATCTGCCTTTTGATTGAAAGTCAAACCAGGAGAAACCGGCAATGCTGCACCAAATCAGACCGCTGGATCATATTAGAGTCATAAATAATCAAGTTTCTCATGATCCGCATGATATACGATCCATCGCCTGGACTCTGTGGGAAAAAAAATGAAACAGTGGTGTGCATGTAAATGAACTCCAAGACTCCACAGTGCTGGAAAATATCTGGCGTCGCTTGTGAATGATTTCTTAGACGGAGTGATGCAACGCACATTCACAGATCTGAGATGTCAGACACAATGATATTCCCTTTAATGACTTTTATGTCAGTAGGAGCGACTGATGGATCAAACTGCTGAACCAACTCCCTTCAAAAACTGTAATTGGACTGTTTGTGGACTTTGTGGGCTGACCCAGTTGAAGCCAGATGTTTCCCACAGTGTGAAAACCACAAAGACTGCAAAGCTAATGGCGCAATGAGAAGAATCTCTGATGTTTATATTTTATTGATGCATTTTCGTGTGAAGAGGATTTGATTAAAATTTATGTTGTGGAGGTGGCTACCTAACACTTTCATTTCTAAATATTTATGTGCACTTATCGCTCGTATCTAAACACAACTATATCAATCTCTTAAAAGGTCAGCGAAAGCAGAGCTGAAGGTAGAATCGACTGTGTGCGCGGCCCACAGTTACTCTCACAGAATAAGGATGCAGATCTTTTTCTGCTCAGTGGGAGTATAA
>OOFC01029782.1:0-14442 GCA_900323345.1 Pseudochromis fuscus | reverse complement strand
GCTTCTCCCCTTTCGGTGGTGATGGTGGTGGGGGGGGGTTGGCGGTGGGCTTACCCCTGCCATGGGCACTCCCTCTGGAGGGCGACAGTGCAGAACGATCATCCCGTTGATTGGCACCTCCTTCCCCTGGGGGTCCTGCTCAAAGTTTTTCCTCAGGTCTGTGTGGAGAGATAAGAGGCAAACTGTCAGGTATCAAGTGTCACGGTCAGCCTGGCCTCAATCCCCTTCAGCGGCAAACACACCGGCGTGCCCCCGGCTGTGCACGCCGCGACCTTCAAAACCCGCTACAGCCTGCTCGGGATGGAGAGGATCCGATGGCCCTGTTGCTGGGTAATCTGTTGACAAGGTGGTTTGGAGGATACACTGGATGGATGGATGAAGTGAGCTCTGATCATCCCGGGCATTCATGTGCATACAGTAGTGACGGATCCTATTTTCCAAACTGCCTTTGATAGCTTATTGCGCTGCAGCTATCCACTCAAAACCTTTCAAATGGCAGCTTTTTTTTTTTTTTTTTGCAGAAAGTAGGAATGTGCCCTTTGAAATTTTTACATCAGTTATGAATGGGTTTCATGCACCTTTAGGATTATGAGAGGTTCCCTGCGTATGAGAGATCTAGTTCAGGGAGTGAAGCCTGCAGTCAAAACCCTGCTTCATCTAGCAGGTAAGTAAGTGCAAAGACAATGATATGCAAATCCCAAGAGATAGCAAATTCCTTCTTTCGTCTAAAAGGACGAGAAAATACTTCTGTGCGTTCTTGATGTTTAACAGTATTTGATTTCTCTGTGCTTTCAGCTCCACGCAGAGCAGGCCTTTCAGATAACCTCCAGCAGCAGTATTGGTTTTGGACACCAGCGACTGTGGATAGCTGATTGTGTCTAACTTGATTAGACAGCATTAGTTTCTGGCAATTGATTGTTTCATTGTTGATGAATCTGATTCGGTTTCTGTTGAGATGATATCAGCTCGCTGTGCTCACACAAGAGTTTAAAAGGAGGCCCTGTTGTCCTTTAGCTCTGCTCTGTTTCAGGACAGACACTGCAAAGTATTTGCCAGACAGTTTTGGTGACCTGTCATTCAGCATCATTGCAAAAATACCCCCCTCCAAAAAAAAAAAAAAAAAAGTATTTTTTCCCACTGACAGACAGCTCATCATCCCACACTTCACTGCACTTGAGGGCTTAGTTTCATCTTTATCTTTTATCTGCTCTCATGGTGACCCAGAGGCAGCTGGAAAGCACCAAGAATCAGGTCAATTTTGTTATATTTTTTATAATCCAAACAAGTGTTTTATATCACATTCACTTAATCCAGATGGATTAAAAAACAAATGCAGCAAATAAGTGAAATGGACCACTTTTATTTTAGGGTTTTAATACAAAGTTCTTACCAGCCTAAAGTAACTGAAATGAATGCACACATCCATTTCATTAGATTATTTATGTTTTCCTTCTGCACACTTGTCTGGGTCAAACCTCCAGCAATGCTTAAGTTATACATCTGGACTCTTTTTTTTGGCTTGTGGCCCTTGTCAGAGTCATCGTGCAACACATTACAAAGAGCATTTAAAAAGTTTCTCGCTGATGCATCATTATATCGAGAAGCACCAGCTCTGTGCCTGTGTTTTTTTTTATTCCTCAAAAAAACTAAAAAAACAAATGATGTTACTCTCTTACTGTTCTGTTTTTGTATTCTTTATTTAATTCACAATCCCAGTTTCAGGCAACTTAAGACAGAGCTAAATTTATTTCACAAAAAGTCGTATTAAAAATACATTTTGCTCTAAAAGCCATCATCTGTCAGAGTTTGGGTCCCTCTTGGAAGCCATTTGTTGAAAAAGTACACCTGAAAATCCACTCTATTTGAAAAGGCAGGTTCTCAGAGGTGTGATAAAAGCAATAACAATTACTGAGGGAGACATATTTAGTTTATTTTAAATTTCCCATATTCACATAGATTGTTGATCTGTGGAATGAGTCATTATAGTTGGAAATGTAAATATAACACAAAATTGTTTCTTTGGTTTGTTAATTTCATTCTCACCTGATCAAGTTTGAATGGGAGAGGTGTGCCCCTGTGCTATGTATATATGTATATATGATATATGAGTATACTGGGACCTCTGATGAAAGCACAGCACAGCACTGTAATTAAATATGTAAACTATTCAGCAAAATTGTTTATAACGTGTTACATCCCCAGACTGTAAAGAAATGGATGAAGCAAACAGGTCTCAAACATGAAGCTAATGTGAAAGTGCTATACCACTGATGGCCACTAGATGCTGACTTCAAAAAACTCTGACACCGATTGACTTCAATTCAAAAATCATCATTTCCAATTATCCACAATCTGATGTCATGAGCTAAAATCAACTCTTGTTTTTAGTGATCTGATGGTAAGTACATAGACCCGCCTCCTCACTCTTCACATCCAAATATGGTCACTTCTGGCTCCAAAAAACCAACATGGCGACGTTGAAATGACAAACATCCTGGTTTCAAAAAGTGAATCGAGAAATCAGCGAGTAACATCATGTTAGTTTCATCTGTTCTAGATACAGTTTATGGTTCTAGTCATGTTTCTTTATTTTACTGTTCTACCTCAGCTTCACCTTGCAACACACTGCAGTCTTAATCCAACATTAAAATTATTCAAAATGATGAAAAGATCAGAATATTTTTATTCAGTGTTTTTCTTTGTGAAAACAAGGTGCCTGCATTGCCCACAATACAACTCTCCCACCAACAGTCTGCTCAGAGGTTTGGCAGTGTGATGCTAGTAGCAGCTAATGGAGGAGAGAGCAGATATTAGAAATACAAAAGGCTTTATATTCCACTTTTTCCACATATGCAGTAATGACTCCCAGCACCTGGAGACACACTGTGTATGAAACCATACTTATAGTGTCACCTGTAGTATATGTGTGATGAGGCACCCCACGAGGCTGTCTGACAGTACAGGGATATTACTAGTCTTTAAAAAAACAAAACTGCCATAATAATCCATCTAAGGAAAGACCACAACCCAAAACACATGTTCTATGTACTGCAAATGTGCTGCTACAGTCGTGACTGTTCAGACCATTTCCCATCTCCCTGCACCGTTGGAGTGTGTGCATTTGTGCCAGTCTTTTAGCTTCGTGACAGAGTAACAGTAATGAATGGTTTCCATTACTCACAGGCGATGCGGACGGTAGCCTTACGACTCTTGGAGGTGCCCAGGTGGCTCCAGGCCACACAGAGACACCAGAAGTCCTCAGGTCCATGGAAATCCTCCACCTGCTGGCGGGACACATTGATCATCACCTCACGCACCTTCAGCCCTGTGGTTAAACAGAAGAGATAACGCAGTTAGCCACCATATGCAGTATTTCCTGGAATTAAAAACAGAAGTAGTAGTGTGGTTGAGATGAACAGCCCACAAATACTGGGGGGAAAGGGTCCCGGGCTTTTAATTTGAAAGGGGTAGTGTTGAGTTTGTATTAACAGTGACATGCAGTATTTTTTAATATTTAGTTTCTTTTTAAAGGCTCTAAATGAGGCTCTGGAGTAACGGAGAGGATATTGGAATAATGATAATAATAATAATGCCTCTAATACATGTCAACCTCTAATAGATCACTGTCACCAGTTGATAGAAAAGTAAAGGTAAAGATCCCGGTCACTATTTGAAGAAACATGGTATACATGGAGTGTGTACTTTTCTGAGAAACACTACAAGCTGAGATCAGGTTTGGTTATTTTGAAATATAAAAACTTAATAGATTTCTCTGTGACTTTGCCAAGTGTTTACATCCATGCTTGTCAAGTGGATATACAAAAGTTGAAAGCAGCCAGACAGACCTTGGTGTATTGAGGTAAAAAGTTAGTTCAGATAAGTTTACCAATCTAATATACTAACACCGCACCAAAGTTAATGCAATACATCCTGCAGGCAACAAGAATGGCTGCACAAAATTTCATGGCAACATATCGATTGTCTGTCAGACCAATTTTCTGAAGGTTACAAATGTCAACCTTGTAGTTGCACGATTGGAAAAGTCAGTCTGTGTCATCAGAATTAACATTCACTGGGAACCAACAATGTCTGTACACAAGGTTGAGTCAGTCTGTTTGGTAGGTGAGAGAAATTTCACCATGCTGGAGGAAAATGTGCAATATCTTGGGATGTGCAATGTGAACTATGTGCAAATAATTGTTGTTTGATCTATCAGTACGGAGGTATGTTGAGTGCAGCATACGAGTCCAACACAAATATTCCTATGGGGGCAATGAAGCATATCGTATCATGTTGTATCGCATCGCATTGTACCGTATCGTACCGTATCGTACCACACTGTATCATACCGCATTGTACTGTACCATATCCCACGAGTATCATCTCATATAGTATTGTACAGTACCATACCGTACCGTGTCGTACCGCATCGCATCATATCGCATTGTATCGTATCGTATCGTATCGTATCGTATCGTAAAAGTCAGAAAAAGTCAGTTAGTGAGGTTCATCTTCTGGGTACAGAGTATATATGTATCAAACCTTCTACCAGTTGTACAGTTAATTCAGTAAAAGCAAAACACGTAAAGCTGTGGTACTAGAGAAGAAGTCATGTGATCGCCACAGTTGCAAAGGTTTATTCTCTGGGTAAAAGTTACATACAAATACATTACAACTGGTTGAAGCAGATGGCCGCCAACAATGAGTCTGATTCTCCCAAGTGTTAGCCACAGGGATGTTGTTGGTCTTTTTTTTTTTTTTTACCTGCCCCACTGAGGGTAAAACTTTTCACCTGCATTAGTTTATTTGTTTGTTTGTCTTTTAGCAACAGGAAGTTATGAATAGATCAAGATAGCGAGAGAAAGAGAGAGAGAGAGGGAGAGGGTATTATCCAGGAAAGAAATGATTAAATTCTGGCCAAGCTCAGGGGGTGGGATCCCGTCTGAAAAAAATACCCAAATCCTAGAAAATTGCTCTCTCCTAAAATGAGTGAATGATTTAAATTTCATAACTTTGTCACATCTTGGATTTTGTTGAAAAATCTACACACGCATGCAGGATGATAATCTCTACCATCTGGGACAATTTAATGGTGACCACACATGGATTATGCTTTGGTGGAGGGTTGCGGTTGCTAGTTTTTATAATATTCTTAACACTGTACGGCCTTGACCATACTTTGCAAAATGCCCTGAGGTAAAACGCACTGTTGTGTTTTGGTACTGTTTAATTAAAGCTGACTTTAATTAAATTGGACTGAGTGCACCCACTAATTCTTGTGGAATTAAAGTCTTGACCAAAGTTGTGGAATAAGTGACTAGCCTCACAGGGCCATGTTGGACTAAAAGTATACCCTCAGATCTGGGGTTGGATTTTACATTTGACGGTTGAATTCACATGGCTCGGGTCACACTGATGCATTTCCATGTCAGATTCAGGTCTTTCGGCACATGCCGAGGAGCACAAACTGAAATTAGAAAGCCCTGCAAGCTAAATAAGGCTCCTTATAGAATCCGTAATCAATACCTCGATGCGTCTAAAGGCTTGCGTCAGTGATCAGTGGGTTTTACAGGGATTAGTTATGCATAAGTTCTTAGGAAGGGCTGACACACTTCCTAAATCAGTGCTTTCTCCCCCTCTCTGCTGAGCTCTGAAAGCATCACTAAGGAAATTGGCAGAAACACAGACCCCCCGGGGGACCCGCGGCTGTATGTTTTGAGCGCTCGATGCTGCTAACAAGGGGAGAGCTAAATCAGCTGTAGCAGAATTAGCATTAATAATTTGGACTACACTTAACGGCACATGTAGGCTCCCTGAGCGAGTGACACCGGGACAATCTAGCATATTATGTAACACAAAAAGCATGTGAACACAGCATGCTGCACAATGCTCTTATTATAGTGAATGCATTAAAGAAGATGACAAAAAAAAAAGGGGGCTCTCTATTTGAAAATCCTCTTAGGCAACACGCTGTAAGCTCCCAGTTGGAAATGTTCGTCACCCTGTCATATAGCGTCAGATGGGTATACAGCGCCCATATTTAATCTGAGTCATCGGCTTAGGGCCTGTCACATGTGTTTTCTCAGATCCTTTTGCAGCCTCCAGGCCCCTTATACCCCCATCTGGATTAAAGAGTGCTCGGGACTGCAAAAGACCAAAAAGCCATCCCGGACTTATTTGGCTCTCGTGCATCCACTCTCTCTGATAAATAACACTTTAATCTGACATGCTCTTACTGAAGTCAAACAGCCTCGTAGCGTGGCGCTGAGAAAGACTACCGAATGAATACCAATTAAACCCGAGTGAATGGCAGCGCGGCTTCGAATCCATGCTGGCGTTCACGGTAAAATTAAGAAATGGAGAACATCTCTAAGCGGGCGGTCCCTCTACTGTGTATAAATGACAACAACAGGGGAAAAAAAAAAAAGTATAGCTTCTTCCTCTTTGTCACGCCAAACGCTGTTGACAAGTTGTGAAATTCTAAAACAAATTAGGTGGTTCGTCTCAATATGGTGCACGCGGTGTATTTGGGTGACCGAAGGTAGCTGAAATCGTGATTGACAGGCCTGGAGGAGGAATAAACAAAAGCTACTTTTAAGAAGAGTAATAAACAAAGCAGCGGCTCTATGGCTGGTGCTTCCTCATCGCAGCCCTCTGTGGAGAGTGAGACACAAGCATAATTCATAATTTCTCGAGCAGGGGCAGAAAGCTGGCAAGTGACAGCGTACGTGTGGGAAGAGAGACAGCAGAGAAAATAATGACTAATGGCTTTCCATGATGCCCTAAAATGCGTGAGCCAAGGTTTTAGAAAAGAGGAAGAAAGAGCGAGAAGACAGACTGATGGAGAGAGAAAGAGAGAGGCGGCGGAGAGCTTTTTGCGACACATTTCCCGAAGTCCAAACCGACGTCGACAGGTGGTTCGCCGGAGAGACGGAAGACGAGCGCCGCCACTGTGTCATCTGTCAGCCCTATTTGTTTATAGGCAGAACACTGTTGACAGGGCTCATTAGAGTAAACCACTTGATCTGTTCTCCTCCCCAATCCCCCTCCTCGCTCTTCGCACTTTCCTGAGTCACTTGATAAATCCATCCAAAACAGCTGAATCACTCACACTGAGAGAGAGACTGGCAAGATGGCTCAGGATGAAGTTTTTTTTTTTTAGATCCAGTGAAGCTCTGCACTAGTCTGGCTTATTAACTTGGATGTGGATGACAAGAACTTCATTAAAATGTTGTAATAGGATCATTTCTGCTTTAAAGGTTTCAACTTTAACAGGGTTTGAGTGTGGCAGAAAACTTTTGGCCCACGTCATCTTTCTTTCTTTCTTTCATCCCTCCCTCCCTCTCTTTTTTACCACATATTTCCTCTGGTTCTTTCCTGTTAACCATCCAATAAAGGCAAAATGGGACTGGGATGCTGTCCCATAGATCAATATTAGACTTTTCAGAAAGTGGCAATATCTGCCCAATGTACTGGCAAACCCAAAACACTGGTCCACTGGCTCTGAAACTGAGGGAAAGTGGGGGAGGGAGCTCAGGATTAGATTTTGCCCAACACTTGAAAGCTTTATTTTGAAGCCTGATGTTACATTTTCACATCTGTGTGGACTACATGGCTGTGGTTGTACCACTGAGATGCCATCAGTTGGTATAAAGCCTCAAAATGAAAATATGTGTGTATCAGAACTGTGATGATTCACCAATTGGACCATTTCATCGATTTGGATATTTTTTACCGGGGTATATGTTTTTATATTGTTGCTGTTTTTTCATAACATATTGAGGAAACAATGTAACTACTACAAGGTATAAGTTTATTGTCCTCTTGAGGAAATTTTGTTTGCAGTAAGTCAACAAAAAACAGTAAAAACATGCAACATACAACAACCACATTCTTCATACAACAAACTGACTAAATACTATGGCCAAAACTGTAACCTCATCATATCCACCAAGTGCTAGAGGCCATAATTTTATCTGTAGTTTGCTGGATTTTACGCACGGCAACACGTCAAACAAGACCCTACTCACTGCCAGTCACCACAGTGCAGCGCCATGGATACAACGATGTGATATTGTACTTTTTACTCCACTGACATGTTAATAGCTCTAGTTATATTCAAATCAGTGTTGTATATGTCAACTTTATGCTCAGTTAAAACAAATTGCTGAAATGAAATGCTCTTTCCCTTTTCCATACCTTTACACAACTTAACAGCCTAACATTTGAAATCTTGTATTGTGTCAAGACTACTAACGAAAAGCAAGTGGCTACCAACTGATTTTAGCAGGAGCCATTATGAAGCTACACACGGCAAAACAGTTGAAATAACCTTTATTCATTTCCAGTGATGCATCAACCACTCGTATGCTTTTACTTTACAATTTCCTGTTGTATTCTGTTTGAAATTATGACAAAAAAATCTTATTGCATGTTTACTTACTTAGCCAAATTTTTTAGGAGATTTGTTTATAATTTTACGTCAAATTTCAATCATATTTATTTCCATTGTCTAGTAGCTATGTTAGCTAGCTATGGTGTGTTTTTGCCAGAAATATTTGACATGCTGATACTCTTGAAATGCTGTTTCAGTGCAGCTTTACGTTTTTTTAATTAAGATTTCTGTGCAGCTGCTGAGAAGCAAGAGTCTAATCTCTTTTCCAATTAAAAGCAAAATGTTGCAATGATCGCAAAACAAAATCTGCTTCTGTCAGTGCGGAGGCCGACGCAGCCGCTGAGCTGCTGTTGACGTTCTCACAGTCAACCAAAAACTAGCACAGCAAGAGCTTTACCTCAATTGTACCACTCACTGAGTAAATATGGCTGTTTCATGAAGGCATGATACAGCAGAACGTATGACTGTACATGTACACTCGGTGTTTATTATTGCCCAGTTTTCCCTCACCCCAACCGGTGGGGGCAGACGGCCAGCCGCCCACCCTGAGTCTGGTTTCGTTGGAGGTTTCTTCCTGTCAATAAGGAGCTTTTCCCTCCCAACTGGAGCCAAGTGCTGCTCAAGGGGGCTAAAAATAAAACTGAAATCACACTGAATTGAAATACACTGAGAATGCAAATGAGCCCAGAAACACTTTCACGAAAATCAGTCACCACCAGAGAAAATATAAATGATCTTCGGTCAAATACTAATAATCTGTCACTAATTGTTTACATGTATAAAAAAACTAATAATCTTAAACTCTACATTTACACCAAAGGGAACAGAGATACATCTATGTAGGGTTCACATTCATGTTAAGCTGAAGTATACTACGCAAACATGTACCTAGGAAGTGTTAGCACTCTCTGCTATGTTCTGTTGTGGCAGCCAGTAACCAAACGCGAGCTGGCTCTGGCCCAGTAATGGTTGCCAGATTTGGCTAGGTATTGGGTGTATGGGTTTGTGCCAGTTTGGACAGAGAATCCACAAATCTAGCCGCATTTGGACCGAGTATGTAGCCCGTGAGGTGACCGGATTTTGGGCAAGATAGTTCAATTTCAACACCCGGACATGAGCCAGAATATTCGGGCCAATTCTGAGGAGTTCTTCATACCCCACCTCAGTTTTTTTTATTAATTTTTTAAAATTTGGACCATTATGTAGCCAAATCATTTTGGCTACATAGGCATTGTGGTCTTACCTGTTCAAGCGTCAAACAAACAATTTTACTACATTGTTAAGCCGCAACTCAATTTTGTGAAATTTCTTGAACACTCAAAGTACAGAAAGTATTCAGTTTCTTCATGCAGTGAGGTAAATTAAAGATCATTAGTGCAAACATGTCAGCTTTTCTGTACTGGTGTGGGGCTTCTTGGACTTTGTGGTACATTATGCAGTATAGCTTCAAACATAAAGTACCTTTTTTTAATTAGGTGTAATTACTGATGTGATGATTTTAGTTTTTATGCTTTTTTGTTTTGACTCAATCATAAAAATTGTTCGTAGCTATCAAATATTTATACACTGGTTTCAAAAGGTTTACACTGTGTTGACTTTAGGGGGCAGTCATATGATACACTTCACTTTACACCATCCTTACCCTGAGTGAATGATCTAATATCAGTTCAGTGAGTTTTAAACAAAGCCTGTCCAGCCAACATTTGAATGAATGACTGACTGCTGGAGAAGTTGCAGCAGACGTTGCTGCTTGACTGCAGTGGTATTATAGAAACAATGACAAGGCTTATCCCAGCTCCGGTTATTGTGATTTGTTTAATGTGGCTAGAAAATGATTTTGAATTAAGTGGTTGACCGCGGACCCGGCCGCTCTTTACCGTTACATTGTGTGTTGAGCGCTGTGCAGCAGGCACAGAGGACTGGTGCGCCCCAGTGGGCATACGTTCATTTCGTATTCCCAGCCGTTGTCATTGTCTCTTGATGATATTGTATTTGTGCAAAGCAGGCGTGTGTTATTTGGCAGGGCTCATCATAATCAATCAATCCAAAAGAACTGCTGAATTAAAGTCCTAATGTCTCGTGCTTTGCCTTGGTGCCAAGATTAATTAAAGACTTAAGACTGATTGTTGCTCTGATGCTATTTGATCATTCAATCACTGAGAGCATGTAAACAAACATGGTTGGACCGCAGGGTTAACGTAGAGCCTCAGATGTCAGGAAGCAGGGTGTGGAACTGCTGCTAATCTGCAGCCAACTGCAAGTGAATTATGACGGCGGCTTGTGAGTTAGTGGGGTTGACAGGGACCAACCATCGATTAAAGCCTCTTTTCTACTCAATAAACCTTTCTGTCTGGTTTAAAAAAAGAAGAAGAAAAAAGAAGACTGGCAGTAACAGATGCTGTTTCTTTTTTTTGTGACTGCCTCTGTGGGCAGTATAAAAGAGTCAGTGTCTCCTCCTATTGTTGCCACTCATAAATATGCAAAAGATATGATATTATGGTCAATTTGAGGAGGAAATTCTGTTTCTATATGTTGAAGGGGTTGTTATCGGCATGTTTCTTTGGTAAAATGTTTTTGTCGTCTCCTTTTCTGCTGCCTTTCAGAGACTGTGCACTGCGTCCACAGCACTCAGTGGACAGGCAGCTCTTATCTGCACCGGCTGTAGAGGTCTACCTCAGTGCGCCTGTATGCTAATCTGACTGAAAACACGACTTTATTATCTTAACATGCTTCATTCAGCTTAACATGTTTTTCAGCAAGTTACATTATGTTCTCCAAAAGCTGATTTCTGAAGTACAGAACCTGCACGCAGCTCACTGAGCATGACATGAGCATGTGTGCTCTTTATCAGCAGCACTCCAACTGCGCTAATTCATTACATTATCCCTAATTAATTTTTTACATGTTGCAGTCAAATCACAGTCCGGTGGTTTATTTATTTATGAACTGGATTTTCATGCATTCATGTATTAAAAAAAGGGATGGGGGGGGGGCTCGGTGTCTAACCTGCCACTCATCTACAGAGTGAAAAAAGTCAAACAGTTAATTCTAATGTTTGCAGTCTAACTGAGTCAAGTGGCAGTGGCAGCACCACGGCTAATTACAGCACCGGCATTAACGTTGTATACATAACGCCTTTACGGTAGCTGTTTAGGGTCAAATTCTCCAATTAAATTCCACTATTTAATGCTTAATTACCTCCACCAAGGAGATTATGTTTTCCATTGGTCTGTGTGTTTGTTAGCAACATTATGGAAATACCACTGAACAGATCTGTGTTTTTATAGAGAGGGTGTTTTGGGTCAGTTTTGGGCGAGATTTCATAATTGGGCAAAATCTTTATTGGTTGGGTGAGAGTTTTAATAAGGTATTGTTGCTGTTTCCCCACAAGAGGGCAACAGTGTTCAGTCTGTAGCATCAGTGCAGCAGGATTATGCCTTGGTGGAGGTTTGTGGTCGGTGAATGCTCTCTAGTTTCTCACCACATAACCATAACTTACAATTCAGGAGACACAATTTTGGGGGCATATTGTCCAGGTGAAAGCTGTTCTTTATTATTTCTGTGACAGAATTTTTAAAAAAAAGTTTTCTTTTGATGTTGACTGAAAAAAAAGTTTTTCGGGCCATAAGGTGCACCTGATTATAAGGCGCATTAAGCAACTGTCTCTTAACAGGTGCCACTTTGGGGTCCTTATACACACCGTAATATAGTGTCAGCAGAGTAATACGTAGTGTGGTACGTGTTAGTCTGCTTGGTTCCTGACTACGGTAGCCGTAATGCTCCGACAATCCATCAAGCGGTGCAGCTTCGTAGTTTAGCAAAGTCGTACTAAAACATTTTGACAGATTTTTGAGCACTGTGCACCACCATACAATTGATTCGAGGTAAGTAAACACAACCAGAATTAATTCATAAGGTGCACTGTCGATTTTTCAGAAAATTAAAAGATTTTAAATGCACCTTATAGTCCAAAAAATACGGTAAATACTTCTAAATGGCTTTTACAGGACAAACCTCTAATTTCCCATATCTGTAGCTTATTTTGCTACAAATTTTAAGACATATATTTGAACGATTGCAGTAAATTTATAAATCTTGACAGAAGTCTGATGCATAAACACTGTGACTGAAAAGTAATGTGATGTATTTTAACAGGATTTGGTTTAAAAGGAAGAAAAACAATTAATATTCAACAGACTCATTTCTGGTCTCTTTGTTTTTTCTATGTGTTTTTTCTCTCTTTTTTCCTGTCTCCACTTTCCCACTGAGGTGACAAAGGTTGTGCAGTCTTGTTTCCTTCAGCTTAGGCTGATTTCTAAGGTTAGGCCCTTTCTCTCATTTGCAGACTCAGAAAAGGTCATAGCGTATGTCTGTAATGCACTTTACTCTGCTACCAGTAAGGGAAACATTCATAGGCTTTAATTAATTCAGAACACTGCGGCTCGGCTTTTAATAAGTTGCTTCAGCACCAGCGACCACATTTACTCCAGTTCCTGCTGGCATTCACTGCTTAGAAGAGAGTCTGAGAAGGGATTGTTAGATTTTATTGATATTTTTTTTAAAGACATACTTACATTTGTGTTAACTCCTTTTCTCGCCTTATCTTGTTTCACAAGATCAAATTATTGGCTGCGTCAAGCAAAGAAAACCACTAAGGAGATGCTGTAATTGGGGTAAGAACTGTCCAACGCATGATTAACCTCTGGTAGGATGGTTATACATGGAAATGTGGTTGAAACAAAAATCGTTTGGTGAGGTCAGATCATGAAAAAGTCACGGCTGCATTTAATAGTGAAAGTAAGAACATTTCCACAGCACATTGTGAAGAGAACTCAAGGGATTGGGACTAAACAGCTGTACAGCCTCAAGAGAAGCACTGACCAGTGAGGCTGATCGGAGAGAAAGGCTTCAGTTTACTAGGGACCGTAAAGATTGGACTGTGGAGTGATGGAAAGAGATCATGTGGTCTGATGAGTCCAGATTGACCTTGTTTCAGAGTGATGGGTGCATCAAGGCAAGAGGAGAGGTGGATGTAGTAGTGATGCTCCAACTGACTGTACAAGCCTGTGGGGGCAGTGTTATGATCTGGGGTTGCTTCTCTTGGTCAGGTCCAGGTTTAGCAACATCATGAAGTCAGCTGATCTTGAATATACTGAATGACCATTAGTATTAGATCTGCCATGGCCTGGTCCAAGATGGTGGTTAAGGGGGCTCGAGACCTCATTTTTATACATGAAGTGGCTGAAACAGATTCCAGACCTGAACCCCTTTGAGTATCTTTGGGATGTGGTGGAGAAGACTTCACACAGTGATCCAACTCTCTCGTTATCAGTACAAGATCTTAGAGAACAATTAATGCAACTGTGGACAGAAATAAACATGGTGGCATTGTATAAGCTTATTGAAACAATGGCATGTCGAGTGTGTGCCATAGCCAAAGCTAAAGGTTGTCCAAGAAATAGTGTGTGACTAGGCCTGTCGCGATAATCAATAAATCAATTAATTGCACGATAATTAAAAATGAGCTCGGTAAGTTTGCTGGGCTCGGTAATTTTTCATTTACCAAACACACTGGATAATGAGTTAACTTCGCTGCATCGGTCTCGACGGACTCGTCTTGGTTCCTCAGCGTAATGAGGAGTGAACCCTCCTGTCAGTCACTCCGTCTGCATCATCACTGCGTCATTGCGTCATCACTGCGCGGCCCGGAAACATTTGTACCTGCAGCCGACAGTCTGCACGATTATAGTCAGAATAACAATTTTCTACTGTGTGGGGAAAACCACTAAATAGATCGGTTTAATGTACAATAACAGCGCTTTAGTGCAACGTTAACATTTTATTTGAAAAGGTCCGCCGAAAAAAACGTGCGCTCTGAGCGCCCGGTCAGTGAACAGCTGACAGAGGTTGTAGCGAGAGCTCACGTTGGAGGAAAAGCGCAAATGAGGCAGAGGGGCCGCAACATCTTCCCACAGTCCACCATCACTGGGGCGTTTATGAAGCAAACTAAGTAGAAATGTGATAGTGCCAAATGGTGCGCACTCACA
>OOFC01029781.1:0-11251 GCA_900323345.1 Pseudochromis fuscus | reverse complement strand
CCCCCTGGTCTCGTTTCCCTTCACACAAGCTATCTTGGGGGAGGGACCGTTACGCCGTCTCGCGGAGTGAGACGGACCAATCAGGAGGCTTCTTGCATCCTTCAGCGGAGGCCCCGCCCATTGAGAGTCAAGTAGAAACGCAGCCGTAAAAAAACAGCAACCGGAAGTGCAAAAACAGATTTGTAACCGTAAAAACAGATTCGAGAGAGCAAAACAAGATTTGCAAGAGTAAAAACAGGAAACGTAATCGCAAAAACAGGAAATGCAAGCAAAACTTCTGGAAATACATTTGCAAATTATTCTTTTTGCTTTCAAATCCATTCTTTTTCAATTGCAATTTTTTTTTTTGCTTTCAAATCCATTCTTTTCACTTCAATAATAATGACACAAAATTCTCTCCATAGAACCAGCCTTTAGAAATATTTGGTCATACTGACAACAGCTGTTGGTGTTTAAATTGGCTTTTGTAATTTCCTAATCATGAAGCCATGAGCTTGACGCTCCAGTCCCTCCTCCTTATCCACGTCCACAACTAAAAAGAAACTCCACATGATCCTCTTGCCTTTGACTGTTTACTTAAAAAATAAAATATCAATCCAATAACAGTCCGATGTGAGGAAAACAAAAACAAAACAAAGAGAGAGATAGGGAGACAGAGAGGTAAAAAAAACTGTGTGGCTCCAAGCCATGAAGACTGACCGACTGAATACACAGGTAACTACACCCACCCGCATCTTTGCCCATTAAAACCAATTAAGAAAAAAAAAAATCATGAAACCTTTTTAAGTATCCACACACTTGAACTATGAACTATATAATAACTTATTACCATAAAATATCAACATTTAAATTCAAATAAAGTACGTAGCTCCTTTTTCATCAAAATCAACATAATATACCTCTTAACTTATAAACCTAAAACACCGTCCAAACATTAATAAAACAAAACAGCATTTAGGCTCCTACAGCTTTCATGCTACAGTTAGTCATTTAGCTTAGTTGCTGGCTGAGGCTCAGACCTTCACAGCCACATTGTTGAGCTTATGTTGTAGCTCTAGCAGCCACCTTCAGGCCAGTTTCAGTACTTCAATACTGAAACTGGCCTGAAGGTAACAGACTTGTAGTAGGAATGACTTATATTGAAGAAATTCACTTGAAGTCTTAATCGAAAGTTTGCTGTAGCAGGGTGTTTATTGTGTACCGGTATACGGTGGACTTACAGAGAGTGGGTCTGAGTGAGTAAGCCGACCCAGATCATTGACATGAGGCAGCATTTATACAGTGGGTAAAAGGTAGAGGGTGGTAGACCAAAAGGTGGAGACAATGGGTACAGAGGTAAGGACAGTACATCACAAGGTGGGGAGGGGGCAATATGTAAACAGGGTCAAGAGAGTAGTGGTCAGAGCCTGGGGTATAGTTGGTTTGGAGGCTCACATCAGGACAGAAACAATGAATGTAAATGTTTCTGTTAGGCCAATGCCAACAAAAGGGGATACTTGATCAAGGGTTCAGACACCACAGGAGGTGGAAGCAAAGTGACCACAGACATGAAACAAAAGGTTTGAGCAGATTAAAGTTTCTAAACATCTTTACAATGTAAAGGTGACAGATTTACACTACACTAACAAGCAGTCCCTGTGCTTGTTAGTGTCATGTAGGTTGATGGTGCTAATCGTGACAGTACATTTGTGTTTATCAGAGAAAAAAAACTGTGACTCACATAAGAGACATCAGTGACTCATATGAGACATGGGTTCCGTTTTAAACCTTCATTCAATAGAGTTAAAAGGGATGTGACTTTCCCAAAAATCTAAACACAAAATCAATGCTGGGAAGTATGCCAATAAGCTAAGAATGTTCCAGACAAACCTATTTGGATTGACTGGAAGTTGAACTATCAGCACTACTTTGTTTCAGCTCATAAGTCACCCTCACGTCCACAGGAATACCTCTGGAATATACTGTATATATATAAAGTTATATATAAAGTTTGTCTCTACACAGCTATTGTGCACCAGCACGTCTTTTCACCTACTCTCCTCTGCTCTCTGTGTGGGCACGTTCAGCCAGGGAACAAATTAGAGGTAAAGCCTGAATAAATACAACAAATGCCTCCACGCCGATGCACTGCATGGTGTAATTAACATCCCATCATGCTCTGTATGCATGTATAGAAATGAAGAGTAGGACCAATTGATATGATTTTATATTAAAATGGCAAAAAGAAAAGAGGCGATGATCCATTTTCAAGGGCACAGATGTGCAGGAGCTTTAAGATGATGCTCAACTGGCTGGTGTTTCAATAGGAAGAGGGACAAAAGTGGCATCTGCATTTTAGGGTTGCAACGGTACAGGTAACCCACACTACGGTCCATACCTCGGTTTTTGGGCCATGGTTTTGGTTTGGTTTCTGTATGTGTTTTGTGTGTAATTTTGTCTTGTGTTTCTTTGAGGTGGCACAGTAGGTCTGTTAAAAAGCATCCCAAATACACAGTTGGTGTTTTGTTGGTGTTACCTTTTCAAGTTTCTCCACTGTCCTGTGTTTGGGAAACGTTATATCAGGATGCTTACACTGAAGATGCTTGGTCATATCGCTTTTGTTTCCTTTCAACCCTCAAAGCGCTGAATAGGTCCTGACCATGCATGTCCTCAAGTGCTGAATATATTTTAGAAAGTATCAATTAATACCACTGATTGATTCTCTTTTGTTTTCAGAGATATACTAATAAAAACCTACTTGTAAAAAC
This sequence comes from Pseudochromis fuscus, assembly GCA_900323345.1. Taxonomy (NCBI): domain Eukaryota; kingdom Metazoa; phylum Chordata; class Actinopteri; family Pseudochromidae; genus Pseudochromis; species Pseudochromis fuscus. The sequence goes on along the minus strand of OOFC01029781.1, from coordinate 8,504 downwards.
ATCTACTTTACTTTATTTGACTTTATTCTGTCTGTCTGTGTTAGTTTTGTGTATTTACAGGCAATGTATAGCCATGCAATACACAAAACAATAGGAGCATCATTTACATGAGAGTCACCATATGTGCAGACATTTATTTGAATTATATTGGCATAATATTTAGATCAAAATAAATAAATGACTGAATACATTTTAAGAAAACAATTATGGTAAATATGACAAGAAGACTTCCTAGAAATGTCGATATTCATTGTAAAGTTTGTTTGCAGGTATATATTGAATGGATAAAACATTTGTTAAATAAATAAAGTTGTATCAAGAAACTTATGAAAAAGAAGAGCTATCATGTTAAATACATAATAAAATAATCTAATTATGTCTCTGTGGTGCTGTGTGAATGAGTGAGTGAGTGAGTGACTGAGACTGTGTCTGTGTGACGACAGTTGTATGTGGAGGGGTATGTACTATATGTACTGTGTGTGTGTGTGTGCCTGCACACACTACACACTAACCCGCGGACTATTGTGACGGAGCAGCACCATCAATAACCACAGTGGTGCTCAGTCACAATGATTATGGTGACCATGATGTGCATTGCACAACAAAACATTACCAAACTTGCATAATGCACAGTCCTGGGCTCACGGAATCACTTTCAGAAATAAACCGAAATAAACTGGGTCAAAGCCTTTTGCACTGTCAAAACTGATAGTTAAACAAAAATGGATATACTCAGTGTTAGCGCTGAGGGACATGAGAGGGCCGACTGAGGCACACACATACACACACACGCACAGTGGTGTGTGAAGCATCATTGCAAAATAAATTGCAAATCTGAACCTGGGGTCCATAAGGGCATATAGTTCCGTGCAGAGTGGGCCGAGCGGTTCAATATTTTAGCAAGTACCGTTGCATCCCTACACCATTTAGATCATTTAGATGGGTAAATAAGAGCTCACTATCAAATATGAGCTGTCAAAGTTGGGGTTGACAGCTCATATTTGATGGTGAGAATACTTCAGAGCGATATCTAAGGAAGGACAGAAGAGCAGCTCTACTTCAAGTGACCGAGTGCATCAGTGTAGAATGTGACGAGACTCAGCAATTACACAGAGTGGGATATTGTTGTAGGGCTGCAGTGCAAAAACTCACAAACTTACAAAGATGGTTGCACATTTAAGACTTAGATGGCGCAAATACTATCAGCAGTGGTCTACAGAGGTGTGGGATATTATCAGATGAGTCACCATTTTCTCGACAGGTGAGCGTGGTGTACTCAACAGATGGTACAGTTGGCACAGTTTTGAATGTTTGTTTCAGACTTCTTGATTTGTCATAGTTGGTAAACTCAATTAGTTTCAGGTTCCTTTTTTGTGCACATTGGTTCACCATCTTGACTAACTGGGACACAGTAATATATTTAACTGAACCATTGCTATTGTTATGAGTAACCTTTTTTCTGTGATGTTAGGTCAGAATTTCTGCAATTTTTATTGGTTCTGAGTTTGGTTCTGAGTCTTGTTGTTCCCAAGATAGCTATGCCTGACTGCAACCTGACTAGAGGTCTAATTAAGCAGAGTAAGTGAGGACATCTTTAACAGATGTGGGTTTCACTGATGGTGAAGTTTTATGGTTTTAAAGGTATTTGCTCTTATCTAAATCTACAATTTTTGTTTATTAGTATTATTATTATTATTATTAGTATTAGTATTAGTATTACCACTTTTTCAGATCCAATACCGATACTGCAACATTGACAAACGTCTGATACTGTTCCAATACCGATCCAATACCTTCTTGTCACACTAGAAGTTATTAATAATACGTTTATGGATGTAATTTGCTTAATACTGACATCTAAAAACACCACGTTCACTGTGCAACAACTATTCTGCTCTCCTAAAGAAGGAAGGAAAATATGTGACAGCAACTTCACAGTTATATAGTTATATAGACATATACATAGACATGGACATAATAATTATGTCTATGCCTGGTACCTCCTCTCCTGTGGTTCCAGAAAAGGACCCGACCAGGTCCTAGCAGGTAGTAAAATCTTACTGGTCTGGTCATTGTGTCATCACTGCGCAGCACGGAACATTTGGGCCCGCAAGCCGACACAATCTGCACTGTTTTAGTCAGAATAGCAAGTTTTTGCAATGTGGGAAAAAGCACTAAATAGATCGGTTTAATGTACAATAACAGTGCTTTAGGGCAACGTTAAAATTTTATTTAAAAACGTCAGCTGAAAAAAAAAAAACGGGAGCTCTCAGCGCCTGGTCAGTCGAACAGCCGAAAACGTCAGAGCAAGTTTTTAAACCAGCTCGAACTTAATAAATTAAAAACGTATTTTGAGTTAAACAAACTATTTTCTAGCCACACAGTCCTTTCCGTGATGCTGCTGCATCAAGTTTCTTGTATTGAAATGTCTGTTTCTGCTGCCACTCCTTGAGACATTCGTTTAGCGTACGCTCCGCTCAGTGTTTCTCTCCTCCGTGAGCGTAAAGTTACGTAAAGAGCATAAAGCCAAACACGGACATAACTGCAGCTCTGCAGGCTTTTCTGCTCGCTCTGGTCAGGTGAAGAAAACACACAGCACATGGCAAACACAGCAACAGCTCACCTGTGTTTACGGCATGTCGCCCAAAGTCAAGTTGAGGATATACGAGATACTTTGGGCGTATGGATTGGCTCGGACAGGTGCTAAAAGAAAAATCCGATATCCGATCCAGTCATTTTGGCCTGGATCGGATCCGATACCGTAACACAGTTTGAAAATATTTAATGTGGCAGGTGTATAAATAGAGAATTTTTTTTTTTACACTTTATTCATTTAAACTTGAGTCTTCATGCTGAGGTAGATAGCTGCTGTCATTAGCTTGAAATTTAGTAAACACACATGATAGATGTTTCTCATCTAACTGAGCCAAAATGGAAAAAAAGCACATTTCCCCAAATGTCCACAAACTTCAACTAGGCAAAACATTAAAACTTTTTTGTTTTTCTTTTCCTGAACAGAGATGCTTTAGCATCAATGAATACTGACTGTGCGTTTGTGAAAACATCTGTCATTGTGTAACCGTCCTTTTTTCCGCCCAGATCTGTCGCCTCCAGAGGCACCTGTCTGCTGGGGAGCACCAGCAGGACCTGTTCCAATGCCAGCCAGCCATATTTGTGTCTCAGCACTCCCAGCCACCCACTCAGAGTTTGGTGGAGCTGATTGAGCTCTGTGGAGGAACAGTCTGCAAAATTGTGCGGCAGGCAGGGATCTGCATAGGAAAGTACAGCGGCAGAAGACCAGAGGGAAGCAGAATTCTGTCTGAGCAGTGGGTGCTGGGTAAATATATACTCCTAATCCTAATCGCTGGGAAAAAACATATTTCTTCATCATGTCGCTAATGTATCATGTCACTAATGTCATTGTGTGTGTGTGTGTTTTCAGATAGCATCACACATCTGAAGCAGCTGTCATATGATAGCTATGACCTGGAATGACAAGTTGCTGCATATTTTTTAGCTGTGAAGATTAGTTTTATACATTATATCCTTGATAATGCCTGATCATACCATATATCCTCATTTCTTCTATAAAGTATTCTACTTGTGCAGATTCATCAGCTTGCTTTGCAAATGTGTTTTGATGCTTTACAGAAATCATTAAAATATTCGCTTTTCAGATTTCATCTCTACGGAGTCCCTAAAGGGACAAGAAGAAAAAAAAAATTCAATGGAGAAAAAAAAAAGGTATTTAGTGCGCACCAGATACTTATCTGCTGCGCATGAGACACCGGCACTTTTTTTTTTTTTTTTGTGCACATGAGATACTTCTCTGGTGCGCATGAAATAGCATTTCCGGTATACAGGCATATAGGCATGATTTGTTCAGTTCTTCAGTTCATGAATTAGGTGAAAATTACTGAACACTGCCATCCACAGGTATTATACCACTTTAAGGTGGACCAAGAAATTCAGCCTATATATATCTCTTCTGTATACCTGAAATGCTATCATGTGTGCACGAGATATATTGTGGTGCACACTCTTGTATGCACCAGAAGAGGCTGAATTTCCCAGTCCACCTTAAAGTGGCATAATGCCTGTGGATGGCAGTTTTCAGTAATTTTTTAAGCTAATTAATGAACTGAAGAATTGAACAAATCATGCATACTCTTCTGTATACTGGAAATGCTATCTCGTGCACACTAGATAAGTAGCCTATCTTGTGCGCACCAGATACATACCAGCATTTTTTTTTTCTCTCCATCAATTTTTTTTTCTTAATGTCCCTTTAGGGGCTCCATACATCTCTGGTGCATCGAATACTCAACAACTGTCAAATATGGAAAACTGCTTTGACATACAATTAGTCAGCCCTTTAATATTTGTATTTATTTGTATGTATTTAAGTGTTTTGTCTGTTGTGATTTTAGAAATACTTCCTGAGCCAGTTTAATACCCTAATGTGCAGTAAATACTGTATTTTGTTAAAAATGTTTTGTGATGTCATTAGTAATAAATCTATTTTCAAAAATGTGATTTTGATTGGGTCTTTTTTCTGTCAAAATTACTTTTTTCGAGACCAGATTGATTTTGGTCATACAGCAGTGGTGAGAGAGATCAGTCTTCCAAAAGTGTGGTCACAGTGCTCTCGCTGGGTTTAATTGATATTCAATTTAACATGTAAAATTAACTGGCCCCTTGGTCTTTTCACCTCAGCCAATTTAATTTCATGCCAAGCCCACTAAAATGAACTGTGTGAATACAGCACAGGACAATATGACTGGAAGAATACTGGACTGCAGTGTATTTCTGGTTAATCCCAACCTTTAGTACAATTTTGATAACAATTATGTTATTATGATTATGATGAGACTTTGATCATTGTGTTCACAGGAAATCATACAATGGGTATAGGCATACCATTCACTGAGGATGTCTCTAAATTGCTGCAGAGAGTTTTGCCAAAGGTTAAAAAGTCAAAAGCTAACAAGCTGTACTTTTTTCTCTCCTTTTCCGAGATTAATCAAAGATTTAAAAAGGCTGTGCAGCATTCTGGTCCAGCTGTTCTAAACTGTATGTGGAAAACATACTGAGGTTAAAGTTGCAGGAAAAACACGCCATGGTCCTTTAATATGAGAACATGCAGTTCTCATTGTGCACTCTTGTCTATTGGTGAGCGTCTGTTACGTCACTTGGCCAATCGGCTTCGTGGATGTTACGGAGTGTCATTACGTAGGGAGGTGTGTGTGACATTTGCTGCAAGAAGCTAGTTTGTGAACAGCTAGCTGGATAAAGATGAAGAACTGGGCAAGGAAATAGACAATATTTTAGTTTTTGGCAAATGCGCTGGCTTCCGTGTTAGACTCTGTTGTCCTGCCCACATTGAAGAGCACAGTTTAAGTCAAATGTAGCGTTAAGTCAAACTTCCTGTCCTATCAAACACGTATAGTGGGCTAACGTTTTTTCTTAACTTATACAGTAAATGTGCGGAGCTCAGGTTGAGGTCTTGTTCTGGTTTGTTGGTCCGAGATGTTGATACTTGTCAGATAACTGGAGTTAATTTGGTATTTTTGGTTTGCACAATGGATTTACGTTAGCGCTTATGCCGGCTTGGCAAACTGCGTTTTGCACACAAGGTTAAAATTAGCTTTAGCCATCTAGCTCCTCACTCCCCTCTTGCTGCAGCTTTCTCACTTTCTTATGCTGACTTGTCAGGACAGGTGTGCTGAAAGTAGGCCAGGTGTGGCGTGGGCTCGATAGGGTGCACTGTGACTAAATCACAGTGGTCGTTGAGTGTAGTACAGCAGTCTACTTCAGGGATTTTTTGCTACTTAAGTGGAGCCAGAGGTGGAATCATGCTGCTCTCTTTGGTTGTGCACACATACTCACTACGGTACTGGTTTCCAGCCACGATAATGCTGGGAACAGCCCCAGCCTATCTACTGTCATGGGGAGCTTGGCGCTTACTTTCTACCGTTTTACCAGCGAGTTTATATCACAAGTTAGACGACCGGCTGTACTGCATCTACCAGAGTATGGTTCTATTCTTCTTTGAAAACTACACAGGAGTTGAGGTGAGTGATCTTTCACTTTCTGTATGTAAAAACTGTCAGGAAAATGTGACTGTTAAGAACTGAACTGATGCTGATATCTGCAATCTCCCCAGGTTACCATGTCCCTGGAGAAATGTATCTACTAATATCTATTTTCTAATAATAGAAATTGAGTTGCACAGTTATAAGTACAAGCAACCTTTCATTGCCTGTCCCTGTAGGATTTGAACTTGCAGTTAATATTGCATGTACACCCCATGCATAAAAGTAAGTTTTTTTGTCTTGAATAGTTTGTAAATGTAAAGCAAAGTAAAGTGCCAGACAGACAGGTGGATAAACCAGATCTTGATGAGCCAGACTCACTGCAAGAAATTCTACATTCTTTTGCCCTAGTGTTGTCACACCTTTCACAGTTGGTATTTTTGTGCATTAGGGTGAGTTAACAAAGATTAGAGACAAATCTCAACCTTTGCTGTGATGCTATAAGAATATTGTATCCAGTGCCCAACATTAGAAGAATTATGAGTTTTAAGTTATCTTATGCTTATTGAATAGATGCAGCATAGGATTTTGTAAAAATGGACAGAATCTCTTTGAACTAGTGCAGTCCAAATGTTTAACAAAACCAAATAAATCTTACCTTCTTTGTCATCTATTTTGCAAACAGAAAACTGTCCAGGATGTCTGTCTAAAGTCTTTAATATGCTTTTATTCATTTGTCTATAGATTGTTATTTATGGAGACATACCAAAGAACAAAGAGAATGTGATCTACCTGTCAAATCATCAATGTACAGGTAAAGCATTTGAATATGCAACTCTAAAAGTTTTGTATCATTGAAAGACAATTTAAATGTATCAACTCTATACTTTCCTTTTAGCTGACTGGATCATTGCTGACATGCTTGCCATTAGGCAGAGTGCGCTTGGTCATGTCAAATACGTCCTTAAAGATGGACTTAAGTGGCTTCCGCTTTACGGATGGTATTTTTCTCAGGTAATGCAACTGTGTGAGTATGAGGATGTCATTTTTAAAAATTGGAGAAGTAAATATAAGATGATGATCCATAACCTGCAGTGAAATAAAAAACAGAGTGCATTATTTTATGTTTTTCTTCACATTCACCATTACCTCCTCTCATTGGATGATGTTTTTTTCTTGTAGCATGGAGGAATCTATGTGAAGCGAAGCTCAAAGTTTAATGAAAGGGCAATGAGGAAGAAGCTTCTCACTCAGACTCTATGTGGAGCACCAGTAAGTTACTTTCTAAATTATCTTCTTTACTACAAGCATGTCTGCTCTTTTCTATATGGTAGAACAGAGGACAAGATAAATATTTAAACGATAAATCAAAACAGGAAGTGTTTTTCAGATCATTGAAAAAGAGCCTGTTTTTACTTTTTTGTTTGTTTATTTTGGGTTTTTTGCCCGAGCCCTGACCAGGGGCAAGGGCCCTATTGTAATTGTAGTGTTTCTTTCTTTCTTTCTTTCTTACTTTCCTTCTTTCTTCTTACGCCACTTTGAGGCTTAATTTGACCCCCTAACCATGCTCAAAAACTCACCAAATTTGGCACGCACATCAGGCCTGGTGAGAAATTTCACAAAATGGAAAAACCAAACCCCTTGGTGCAAAAATGGGCTCTGTAGCGCCACCTAGGCTCACAATGGCGCCCGCTGCGGCCCACAGGAACGTCGCACAGACACGGGACCAAAGCCGAATTGTAGTACTCATCAAGACCTAAAAATCACGTGCTGGTACCCCTAGGCTAAAATCAACAGAAAATCCACACTTTGCACGCCAATCTTAAATCAAACGCCAAAATTTCACTTTATTTAAAAATTATCTCCTCCCAGGGCGTACATGGTAGTGGCTTGAAAACTTAACAGATGACAGAGGAGACAGTGCTGACCAAAATGACTTCAGGGTTTTTTAATTACTCGAATCGTTTGGATTTTATAAGCCCTCAAAGTTGGAGTGCTCCTCTGTGTCCTCCACTTCAGCCCCATAGAAATGAATGGGGAAAAACGGCACTCCCGTCACTCTGAGCCCTCCACAGCCTAAACTATAAGTCTGACAGCTTTCTAACCTATGCCGAATGAAAGAGGACAAAAAAACCTGCAAGAAAATCATATTTTGTGTGAGGTTTGATCAAGTTGAAGGTACTTTTCAGGTGTTTTTCTAAAATTATTTCCTCTTTCTTCTCCCCGTTTTGCACTCTAGGTCATGTGACCTCGCTCAGAGCGGGAGAACGGTCCTCAATACACACACATTGTAAACACTGAGAAACGGCTGAGAAAACTCTCAAACTAAAACTGTCAGAACTCAAAAACGGTACAAGATAGAAAAAACATGTAAATACAAGAATTAAAGATCGAAGTCTCATGATTCATTTAAAACTTTAATGAGGTTTGTAGGTGAAACTATGTTGGCACAGTGGAAGCTCAAAAAAT
>OOFC01029778.1:0-20861 GCA_900323345.1 Pseudochromis fuscus | reverse complement strand
ACTCTACTCTAGTCTACTCTCGTCTACTCAGTTCTATTCTATTCTACTCTTTTCTATTCTCCTCTGTTCTATTCTATTCTACTCTACTCCTTTCTATTCTATCATACTCTACTCTACTCTACTCTGTTCTATTCTACTCTACTCTACTCTAGTCTACTCTATTCTATTCTACTCTGTTCTATTCTACTCTATTCTACTGTACTCTATTCTGTTCTACTCTACTCTACTCTACTCTGTTCTATTATATTCTGTTCTATTCTACTGTGCTCTGCTCTACCCTATGCTATGAAGTTATTTATGCTGGAATACATTGGTGCAGCTCCATTTAGCAATGTTCTTTTCAATAACTGAAATAAATACCTGCAATATGAACAGCTGTTCATACTGTGAATGCCACTGAACATCAATTTCATCTTAAGCTTTTTTTTTGGTGTAACGCTGTGTGGTTCAAAGCTCAAATATTTGTTGCTGTGAATTTGATTTGTAGCCAACTTTCTGTCCTGTCCTTTAAAGATGAGGGCAGAGGTTTGTAATCCCTAAAATCCTTACTCTACAGACAACACAATCCGGGACTGGGACACTCACTATCTAGGGAATGGTCAACACTGACGTGGACCCCTTAAATATTTACCAGGTGAACCTTGGACAAGCAGTTTTATGATGGCAAGAGATTTGCTTGAGACAGAGAGCATCAGCAAATGTCAGGGTGAATCATCTTAGGGACATAAATAAAAGATAGCAAAGCAATGCTTTAAAAACCTCAGTGGTCCATCCTGTCTGATTCACTATATCGTTGAGATGTCCCACTCTACTCCACGAGAGCAGCATTGCAATGTAATTTACTGGCTGAATAGTGAGTGCACACATGCATGCAAATAACGGGAAAAAATGACCAAAACATTCAAATCTGAGATAGAAATACCTGATTTGAGTTCCTGTGATCACACCACATGGCGCCTTTTAGTAAAATTCACACACCTATGAAGCAAAAAGAAACAGAAGTGTTAGATCAATAACACACATAATGTAAGATGATCCACAGCATTTACATAGAACAAATGCTGTGATATACCATATGTCAGGTAATAGCCCTATCATCTACCAACCTATTTGTGAATGAGTGTAATTCAAAAACGCTGTCTCAGAAAATCTCCCTTCATTCTCCCACATTTTCTGTCAGTCTCTATTATAGTGTTCAGTGATGCATAAAGTAGCAGGTCTACAAACACCTGAGCTTGTCATGTGCAAAGATGGAGAGCAGCCTTCTACTGTACTAGCTTATATATTGTGGTGGATCCTGGGTGATTTTTCCTTTTATCTGATTTAAATTTAATTTTCTGGACCAAAGCTGAACCCATTTCGACACAGTACACTGGACACTGTGAGAGAAACTTTATGCCAGTGTGTACATGGAAAGGTCTCTGCAATGAATTACATTTTGCAGGATTTCATCTCGTAAGACTGAAAAAAGGATCTATTTAAATCTCTGAGTACATAAAGGTCTGATATTCATACAGGCTGTTCAATTTTCTCTGCGGTTTACATTTAGTCTGGAGCTATTGCCGTCTGAAAGGCTGTGATTTCCTTTGTATGTTAAACTACTTCAATTTTACCTTGACCTGTAAGTATACAGTACTTTTCTTGTAAACATGCAGCTTTTTATCCTGGCTTAGAAAAAATGTTACAACAAAGAAAATCAATTGTGTTGGCTCCATCAATATTGATGCGTGCACATTCGAACAACCCATAGCTTTTTTTGGTCAGCACATGAGTAAGACATGCGGAAATCATGTTAGCTTGCATGTTGGAGCGTGTCAACCAACAACTACTGAACACGGTGAATGCTAATAATGCAGAAGCTGCACAATTTGGTCTTCAGCTATAGCCGGCAAAATGCTGTTGGGATCAATTTTGGAAATGTTACAAGGTAAAAATTGTTTTCCCTGAATTACAAAATACACAATATATGCCAATTTCTTTCTTTTTTTTTCTTACAACTGATCATCAGTGGCAGCACCGATTGCAAATTTTGCTGAGCAGCACTCTGGTCTGTGAGGAAAGAAAATAATCTACACTATTTTCCATCATACATTGTTTATCCAGGGACACGGTAAGAACAGTCAATTTAGGAGCTGCCTCACTAGTACAGAACTGTGGCTCTTCAAATCAGCAGGGGGTGGTAATGTAGGCTGCTCGCCAGGCTGTCAGGTTCAACACTTCAACACGCGGGCACACACTGAAATATCTCAGCAGCTATGGGGGGGACTGCCATAAAATTTGGATTTGGTATTTGGTCCCCTGGCATGAATCCTAATGATCTTTGTAATCCCATAACATTTCACCTAGTGCCACCAGCAGGTCAAAGTTTCACTTCCTCAGTAGCATACCTTCCTGTGTACAAGATGAATTTGTATAAAACGTAGCACAGATACCTGTCAGTCTAACCAGCCCAACCATAACCATGCTGATCGGGGGTCCAAGACTTTTCCTCTCGTATATGTCTGACAAAACAGATAGACTCCTATTTTAAAAAGAGTAAATTTGAAGTGAGGGTGTATTTTTGTGCATCAAGTCTAGTTGGAGCTGCACCACGAACGTGTGATGCCTTCTGCGTAGGCATCATGTGCAACAGTGGCGTAAATATGGCTGCACCGGGGCCCAGATGCCGTCAGGGGCCCATGAAGGAAGAAAAAAAAAAAGGAGCTGTCCTGAATTGACACAGGCCCTGTTATCATGAATGGAACAACTTGGGGCGGGTCGGTAAGGTAACGCTGAGTGGCAGGTATGGGAGGAGGAAATGATAATTTGTCCAATCACGATACCTCAGTCATAATGAATCCCGATGGCGTGAAGTGAGTTGTTTCTCATTTCAGCAACAAAAAAACAAGCAAGTGGATGAAAATTGACGAGAAATCATAACATCGCGTTTGGCCTCACGTAGCCTCTCCTCAGTGGCTGTGCATGTGTGTGTCCATGTGTGTGTGTATGCCTGCATGAAGCGTGCACGGGGTGCGCTTGTGTTTTGGGCAGGTGTGGGGGCACAAAAAAATATTTGCACCGGGGCCTATACCCATGATGTTACGCTAGTGATGTGCAACATTTCTGACTGACATGTCAGGTGAGACTAATGTTATCCACAATCAAGCTCAGGCTAAATATATCATGGACAATATCTGTGCTTGATGGGGAGATAATTGATATTAATCTTTTCATCTAACAGAGTAAATTGGTAAACAACCATGTGTTTTATCGTTAGTGGGAGAAATGGATTTTATCAAATTCAAATGATTCTCTTACTGATTAATATCACTCATGTCAGGTCAAGACATAGAAAATGTTGACACAGAAATGTTATCTAATAATTTAATCAGTTCTCATATTAATGCATTTGTCACTGACCTGTACTGTGACACCAATCTCACAACCCCCCCACAGATAATTTTCAGTATAGGCTTGGCAATTATCAAGTTGTGCTTCTAATGTGTGAAATGACCTGCAGGGAGCGCAGAAATTTGGGCAATTCTAGCAGCATGGCGAGACCTTAACACTTGTTCACCTCATCAGAGTAATCAAACAAATTAAAGTGCCATTAGATGAAGCTGCAGAGCCCCACTGAGAATGAAGTGATCCAATGCTACAACCCACATTCTTCTCAAAGTGGATTTTAGATACTTGCAGGCTACTGGGAAAAAAAAAGTTATAAAAATGCAATTACTGGCTTTCATATATGAACTAAATGAAAATGAGTGAAAATAAAAATGAAATGTCAAAGTTGTTTACCACTCCTTATGTGGAATTAATCATATCACCATTAGGGCATTTGCTTGGATTTGGTGCTTGATAGAGGGTGAAGTATTTGTCTTAACTGCATGAAAGGGCCACATATAGGATCATCACGAAGGACTGACATTAGCGTCTACGAAACAAAAGGACAGAAATGAGGAAATCCGGGAGGAGAGGGGCCGTGTCAGATTTCAGGGTGAGGTGCATACAGCATAACCGTGAGATATAGCCTCAAGGAAATGTGTGGGAGTGGATAAACACATGTCTCAGATGGCTCGGCAGACGATGGTATATGCCACAGTCACGGATTGCTTCCCATCGCACTAATTTTGCTTCATTTCCCGTTCCATCCTTTAGTAATGAATAGCATTCATCACTGTGGCTGCATGCAGGGGGGGGGGAGACGACAGGAGAGAGGGGAACAAAGACAATGGAAGGACGAGGGATTGTCCATCTTCTCCACGGTGACACGGTGGACTAATGAAATGTTTTAAGTCAATGATTATAGTCAATATGGTCCTGACATGCAAATCTTGTGGTCTACATAATTACACGCTGATAGTCTCTTAGACAAACTGTCAAGAAGTGGACAGGTGTCAAGGTTCAACAATTATAGTGACGGGGGCAGGCAGGCAGGCATGCTTTTGTGGGAATGAGTCATACAGTTCGTCAGCCGCACTGTGCTGATGTACTCCAGTGTTTCGATTGGAGGATCAAGGCCCTCTCTGTGCAGCCACTGTCATTGTCACTGCATGCTGACTATACTTCTGATGCTGCCTCCTCCCCTCCCATCCCCCCGTGGTCCCGAGGACAAGATTCTGCTGCGCTGCACTGTGCCATGCAGCTTCAGCCTGGATTTCCCTATGAGCTTAACAGGGAGTGTAGCCCTCTCATTGTTTAGCACTTCAAAGGAAACAAGAGAAAAGAGAAGGGAGTATGGGCAAGAGAGGAAGATGGAGAGGGAGTGAGAGAGGAAAGGAAATGATAGACAGTGAGCGAAGGCAAACATAAAACAGGGAAAGGCAGAGGGGAAACAGCAAAGAACCAGAGCAGGGGAGTGGGAGGAAAAATGTGTGAAAAAAGACGAGAGGAAATGGACAGTTTTAAAATCCAAGGAGTTGCTTTCACAGCAGCTAAACTGCCAAATGGTACATCCAGCATGTCCATCCAAAAAGAAAAGATTCAAGTAGGAGAGCAGGTTTATTAGGTTATACTGCAGCTTACTGAATTGATAGAAAGTACAAGCCAAGTGTCACAATAAAACAACTGCTGGGTCCTATAATGTTGCCACGAATGCTGTTTTTGCCAAATAACAAGGGCATAGAAATCCCATTTGGTATTTTGTTTTTGGCCATCTTGCACATAAACTGGAAATATTAAAGCGCCCGTAATTTGTGTTGAGGCCATATGGTGCTTTTCTCCCTCCACCTTCAAAATGGCTTCTCCCTGTGGCAGTGTTATATTCACCAAGCCAACTCCGGTTGACATTTAGCAATCTTGTCCAAGGGCCAGCAAGTCCTCCTTCATAATTGGCAGGAATTTCGGTTTGTTAATGTGTCTCAAAAAACTAAATACAAACCCCTGGTGTGGTAAAGTTGTGGTTATTTAAGGCATTTCATAATATGCGGAAAAGGTTATGGTTATTATCAAGGTTAAGATTATTACCGTATTTTCCGGACTATTGAGCGCACCTGTCTATAAGCTGCTATTGAATTTATTCAAACAGTTTCATGTGGTCCACTCTGACCGGGTCTGATGTGACGACGCTAAATGTATCTGCGCTGCGGAGCTTGCTAGCTTTTAAAAAGCTAACGAGCTTCGTGCCGCCGATACATGAGCCACACCGGTGTTTAAGCCAAAGGGTTCAAAGCGTCGGAAAAAAGAAGCAGCTTATAGTCCGGAAAATACGGTATTATCTTGCAGAAAGTTAGATGAGGGGATCAATAGTATTTCCCTATGTGTCTGGAACCAGGAAACAAACAAAATCAGAGGGAAACACCAAAACACTTCATTCAAAATCAGCTGGTTACCTAATATGAGTCAGTGCACTCCACAATGAGTTTTCAGTTTTCATACTGATTGATTTTTCTCATGAATATCACAAACAATTCTAACTTTGGGAGCTTTCAGGGAGCTGGTATTTAAATAATTGGCAGCCTTTGGATAGAGCCAAACTTCCACTTCCCCAAATCTTACATTTTGTATGTCGAGTTAAGCCAGCTGTCCCCCGGCTGTTTCAAAATAAGAGTTGTACAGATCCATAATATCGGCTTTTTAAGCTAAATGTCTATTTCATTAACATACTGTACAAACAATTCAGGGATTTTTTCAGGAAGGAGGATCATCTCAGAAAGGCTGCCCCTAAAATAAGCTTGTGGTTGTGTGTACGCTGAACTTCAGTTTTGAGGATAAAAAAGCAGCCCTGTCTAAATGCAGAAAGGACAGAACTCCAGGGAAAATATCTGCTCTGTGTAGATAATAAATTACAAGGTGCAGCAACTTCAGCCCACCCCCAATGCTCCAACGCACTCTTAATTACCTGTCTCAAGGTCTGGCAGTTATGACAATGAGATGGCATTAGTTAATCCATGTAATATTAAGAAATAACAGCACATCTGCTCATGATCACTACTGAAAAAGGACAGCAGCATCCATATCCATCTTTGAGTTCATAAAGTCATTTTCACAGATTTCATTTTGTAGGAACATAAACCTATTAAGACAACATATTCATCTAACATCTATTGTTGCTTCTTTGGAGATTTTCTTTTCAGTAAATCAGAGTCTGGTTTTCAAAAGCTTCGGTCTTCTAAGAAATCCGAGTCTTGTAAACAAGACACAAAGTGAAAACCTTTAGATTCGCAGACACACACAGAGAGCGAGCGACTTAAAAGTAACATTCATGAAAAGGACATACGAGGAAAGGTTGTTGTCGCTTATCTTGGCTGTGCCGCCTTGTGCGCGCATCTTGAAGGTCTGGCCATGTTACAACAGAAGCGCCACCTCAAACAGCTTTGTGGTGAATCTTTAAAAAAACAACACTGCTTTAAGTATGCATATCAGTCGTTTGCATTGCTCTTTCTAGGTCTGTCCTCATTTAAGAAGCTTGACTGGCTGCAGACTTAAGAGGGAGAAAAAATAATAATTAAAACAATCCCTGAGTGTAGAGGGAAAAGCTAGTTGGAAAGAAAATCTACACAAAGGACAAAATGTCTTTTTGTGTATTTTTTTCATCATAGAGCCTCTCCACAGGTTAAGCTGAATGTTTATGTTCAACACTTTAGTACGCCCTCAGTACGTACACAAAGTCAGAGACAAGTCTGAGGCTGGTGTGTTGTCTCTACATATAACAGTAATTTAGAAAATTTCAGCACATAAATTAAATGTTTTGTACGGTCGTTGTTTTCATTGCATTCTGGGCCCAACTGATAAACAAGTTTAATCTGGGTGAGAATAATCTGGATTTGGAAATCTCATGTTTTTATATCCAGGATCAGGTTCATACATTTGTGCTGATTTTTCAAAGCAAAATTGGATCGAATCACTCTGATCCAGATATAAGTTTCCCAAGACTATCAAATCAAATTGGAAAATTTAAATGAATGTATTTATACGACATGCTACAAATGTTGTCATAATTTTAAAGATTTATTACATTTTGTTTCAATCCACCCTTCTGCTGCAATCAGAATAACCCTCATCATCCAGATAACAGGTATCTCAGTTTTTAGCAACACATACTCAAGATTTGATCCGTATCACAAGCAAGACAGGATTACATGATGTAATCTGATTACAGAACTTTTGTTTGTATTGGAACATGCATGAATCCATGTTGAACAAACCTAGTATAGCCAGAATCTGATGGATTACTTCTGACCGAGTGGGCCTTGGTGTGACACTGACTGTGAGAGTTTAAACCATTCACTCAGTCCGACCATGCACATCGTTCTACCTGAGCAGTTTAACAACCAGAAACGCCGATGTCAGCAGAATTGGAACCTGGTGACTTTGGTATTCACCTTCGCTTCAATTGGGGGATTTTCTTTTTATGAGTTAAAGACCAAGACGCCCCCCCAAACCCAAACCTCCAACATCTCTAACCTGAACATAATCAGTGTTTCATTGGTGGATATTGTGAAAGTGCTGCCTGACAGGAAGTCCAGCCTGTGAGGCACTGCTCAGGGTGGTAGAGCCCATTTTATATTTATAGTGCTTAACTTTAAAAACATTTTGTCTGCTTTTAGGACATAACGCTATGCAAGGCAATTAAGGATTGATTAAGTCTAGATTATGGAAGGAATATATTATGATTATATGATTTATGGAGACACAGTTATGTTGTTAGGCTTGTGTGTATCTGTTTTTCTTGACAATAAAATGAGAAAACTTTCCTCGGACTATAGCAACCTCATTTACAAAACTGGCAGATGGTATACATCTAGAGTGAACAATGTTAACAATGTTTGTTCAACTATAATAACCCCAGGCTACAAAAAAAGCAAAGCATGGAAAATAAAAAGTAGCTACACCCAAGCCAAATAGAGAAAAAGCTCCTTCATTACAAAGTTGTTTTGTTTCCTTTCTTTTGTTCTTTTTATGTTTCTGTTGCAGATAAGTGTAAATATCTATGAATGTATATGAACCAGGGTCATTTCAGGACAGTTTTCTTTCTTCAGCACATTATTTTGGATATTTCCTGGTTTTCTGCTGTAAACTAACAAAGGATGAGTCAGTGATGATAGTCGAGTACACTGTAGTTACTCACTGTAAATTAGTCTTTTTCAAAATGAAAAGATTTGTTTTTTTCAATATAACCTTTCACACCTGCACACAAACGCAGTCACCCTGCAAGTAGCGTGACACCTAACTCTATGAGATCATTCATCAGTGCCATCAGCCCTGGGTGCTAAAAGCAGCCTCCCTTTATGATCATATTCAGTATGTGACACTCACAGTCTGGAAGCCATTAAGCTGAGATATTCCTTATTATTAACACGTGTCATGGCTGATGTGCTTTAATGGACAGTAAAAGCCATTGAGACACTCTCTAGTGGGAAAACAGCCACAGTCAAACTGCCACTTTGGAAAAAAAAAAAAGTGTGGACAGACTCGGCAAATGAGAGACAAGACGGCGAGATAGAAAGAGACAGATCTTTCCATTTAGTGCTGGGAATTACAGCAGATGCCATTAAAGTGCAAAGACAAAGTAAGAAGACTAATGAAATCTATTGAGTTTTATCTTATCTTTCTAAGCGCAGCGATGATCAATGATGGCTGTCTTCCAGAGTCCAGGGAACACTTTTGAAGCTGAAGGTCTCAAGCACTTGCTGCCCTCGAGATTACGTCAAGCCATTCAGTGAGTGCCCCCAAAGGGTCAAGGAAACAACTGCATTACACTCTGAAAACTTTCCATCCACACACTTGTAACAACTTTGTTTGCCGTATTTGTTTGATAAAGTATTTCTCATTTCTGTTCATGAACAAATGCATCTTAACGTGTTTAAATACTTACAAACAAGCTGATTATTAATCCACTCACTGTAAACCTAAAGGGGTGAAGTAAGGGGAGTATAGGAAGCTACAGGAACTTGATTGGTATTCATTGTTCTGCTACAGAAAAGCTTAGCTCTTTTACTTGAACCCTTGCTCTTTTGATTTCCTGCATCTAGCGCACAGATGACCTTTGTGGCACAAGTGCAGAAACAAAGAAGAAAGAGGGTAAGTTGTAAACCAGGAGTGATTTGAAAGATTAATGAGTGTTATGCGGTCGCTCTCTTGGCCCTTTGTGGTGTTTATTTGAGCTTTTCTGCACTTTCCCCTTAGGTGCATCTTGTCTTTTTTTGTCTGTTAAAGATAAAGAGGCTGTGAATGATGAGGTCCTTGTCTCCCTCCCTGACCCAGAGATACTCTTCATTAATTGTTGTAACTTTTTTTTTTTAGCAAAGTTCGTGGAAGTGGCCTTATTCCTGTGCCTTTGTTATTTTTGGTGTTATAGTCCAATAAAGGATTGACCTGGGGTATCCTCTATTTTTTATGGGTAACCCTTGTGGCATGGACCACCACTTTTTCTATCTCAACAACTATTAGGTGAATTACTAGTGAATTTGGTACAGATCGATGTGGTGGCCAAAGGAGCTAAGGTGAGCGACTCCTGGTTTTTCATCGAGCACTAGCCAAATGGCTAAAGCCTTTACTTAGCCACTGAAATATCACACAGCACAGACTAGGACTGCTCCAAGTACTGATTTGGTTCATGTATGTTTAGGAGTATAATGTCCACAGAGGTACATTACAGCCAAAGAGGAATATAATGAGTGTTATCTCACCTACTTACCTGCTTGTAACATCTTAACTTACAAACTACTGAACAGATCTAATTCGAGAGAGGAAACTAATGATTCAATTTTGGACAAAATCACAGGATGCCAGAAAGATTTCCAGAAAATCCTTGACACTTATAATAAATCGATGTTTTTACAATGTAGTTCTGCTATTTCACCACAAGAGTGCAACAGTGTTCAGTCTTTAGCATCAGTACAACTGGATTATGAGGTTTGTGCTCTGTGAGTGTTTTGGTTATTGGCTATTTATCTTTATTACATCATTGTCTATTGCTCTTATAGTTTGAGTTTGTAAATTTCACTTGGCCTGTGGACAATTGCTGCATTTCACTCCTCATTTGATGAGCATGTGACAAATAAAAATCTTTAAATCTTTGAATAAATTTGCTCTTGAATGGAGCAATGTTAACACACAGCAACATCCATCTGCAGTCAGAAGATGATATTTATTTTAGTTTGTTTAAAATACATACTGATAAGAGAAATTAAAACAAAACATGAATAAAATTTTGATGAAGCACCAATTCTCCTCTGTTTATATTTTACTTCTCACATCACATAGTGAGATGTTGTGGAATCTGATGTGTGTAGTATTGCATGGCAAAACTTTAAAGCAGCCTGGTGCCCTTTGCACATGATTTCACAAAGGTAAGCACAGTAGATGGTCAGGCGGAAAGTCACTGCAGGGTCCAGGTTTATCAACACATGTGTCCTGCTTTGCTTTAGATGGCTGCAGGGATTTCATGAAATGTAAGTGAAGGAACATGTTTTCAAGCAGCATAAACACACGGACAAGAAGCTGCTGTAAAAATGACTCTTACAAAATTATAAATAACAGCAAGCATATTTTTTTTTGATTGAATTAAATATTTAAGAGATATTCTGTTATTCACTTTCCTCTGTGGTATTGAATCATCTAGTCCAGTGGTCCTCAACCACTGGGCCGGGGCCCAGTACCGGTCTATGACGCATTTGTTTCCAGGCCACACAGCAAGAATAGATGATTGATATCATCTCCGTTGTATTAATTATTAGAGTCTGAAATACATTTTATTTTGAAAAACGACCGGATTCTCTCCGACTTAACTTTCATTTGTGCCTCTTGACATCATAGACATATACACTAGACGCCGCAGAGCCTGTGTCCGCCCACCACTTCGATGCGTCAGAGCGGCTGCCATATTGTGAGGGTCAAGTCTGCCCTGTCAACCTATACAAGTCAATGTGACAGCGATGTATTTTCTGAAGAAAACCACAAAAAACTTCACCACTGTGAAGAATCATTGCATTCATTTTTAGTTCATTAAAATAAAAACAAATAAAAAAATTTTAAAAAATTATTAAGCACAACAACAACAAAAACATACTTTCCTACCTGTGGAAGGTAATTCCACGCAGTCGGTTGTCGTTATTTTGCCGGTTTGTACAACCCCACACAGAGCAGCGATGCAGCATCAATGCTGAAGTCTCGACAAATGACCCTCGTAAGATGGCGGACACACTGATGTATGTTCCATCCAGTCGGTGAGGCGTCTAGTGTATATGTCTATGCTTGACATGGCAATACGTTTGTCTCGGTCACGTGATCAGTAACGAGTCCCCAAAAAATAGGTCCGCAAACCAACGAAAATGAGTAAAAAATAAAAGTCTTTGGAGAGCTTTTTTTGCCAAGGGAAACGTTCATTTTTTATGCCGGTTATTTGAAGAGAGAAATATGCAAACACTTTAAAGATGAGGAGAAGGCCAGTCCGTGAAAATAATGCCTACATTGAACCGGTTCATGGTGCAAAGAAGGTTCAGGACCACTGATCTAGTCAATATGGTCTGAACTCACCTGGTGAAGATCCTAACACAACAGCTGTAATAATCACTAGCATTGCCTTACATTGGGTATAATTTAATTATTGTAGCGCACTGAATGCCCCTTTCATGGACAGATGAATGGTCATTTGAATTGCATGTGGGCCTATTTGAAGAGCATAATAAGGAACTTTGAATAACCAGAGGACCGAGACTATCACTCATTGGACAGTGATTATATTAGTAGTAATTATCGTTGACCCTACTTTGGAGGAAATGAAAGACCACAACTGTGCTGAAAAAGCTTACCACAGTAGTACAAAGGCAAAAGTACTGCGTGGAGTCTGCATGCTGCTGTCCCCATTTTCTGACTTCACCCCATGGGCTCATACCAAAACAAGACCTCAGAGTGACCCACTACTAAATAAAACAGACACAGCCATTAGGTGCTCATGCGGTGCTCTTCCCCGTTCCAGTAAACTCCACAACGAAACCTGTGCTGGACGTGTGTGAGCACTGCCTGGTGGAGCAGTCAACATATAAGAGTTTCTTGTGAAATATCTGGGATGGAGCTTTTTTCTTTGACAGAGTGTTGGCCATTGATTGTTGAGGCATTGGAGGCATTTTCAAAACGTAGTCCAGATTTTTCTCCGGGTTCTGCAAATGAAAATCGATTACGGAAAAACTATAAACATAAAAAGACCACAGCGATTTTCTCGTGTGCTGTGTTCGACTGCATGAACTTAAGGTCACAAAGGAAAACATCCATAAGCCGTGGTGACATGTCCAATTTAGCCGTATAACCTATCATATTGAGCAATAAGGTAAGAAACAAAAGGAACACATTTAGGTGCACACAGGCAGAGAAAATGGACTGTGTGTCAGATAAAAATTATTTATATAGTATATTTGTAAAGGAGTAGACTATCAATACATTCTCAGTAGGAATACAGCAACCCTGAAAAAGGCTGACACGAGCAGACAAAGTGAATGAATGTGCCGTCTCTTCCACTTAAAAAAATAAAAAACGGACCAGTTTGATCTATGATTTACTTTTTAATTTCAGGGGTTTGTCATGCTCTATTTCGTAATGTAAAAAAATGAAAAAGAGGGCTTCAATTAAAACCTGACATCAGCACAACTCTACATTTCACAGCTAATTTACTTGGATCACAAGGTGTGTATGGCTACTGTACAATCCTGCTGAGTGCCAATATAAACTCTCGCCCTTTTTTTTTTCCACATTCAAAAATCCATTAACAAAGCTGCTACCGGAGAGGTACCCTCTTTATTATCAGCCTTACAAGTGCAATGTGGTACCCTCCTAAATGTCACTGTCATATGTTGCTTTGATGAAGGTTATGTTCACTGTATCTGATTTTGGTGGTAAATGCCATCCCTCAGAGAAGTGGGGATGCAACCGTGTTTTATCTTAATTATGAACCTTTGATCTGGTGAAATTGTTTGAAGACAGAAGCAAGAGCATTACTACGGTGGTCAAAGGGAAATATTTTAGTTTGTGCTTAGTGAAATAAATATGTTTGTCTTCCTGTTTGACTAAACAAATTCTGTTTGCATGAATTAATAAAGAAATAAAACCAAATATACATGAATTAATCAGGCTGGCATCAAAGTGTGCAATACCTTGTGCAACATTTGCAGTTTCTCCCGGCCTTGGTGGTCCTTGTGTGACTGTGCTGAAGTCAGTGTGCAATCACTTGAGGTTTCGGGTGAGTGCTGGCAGGTTGACAGCCTGTGAGCACGAGGTCTGCACTGACTCCAGAATCCTCTTTTTCACCATATCCATCAGCATGGACGGTGTCCAACAGTTTCAGTCGAAATTTACACAACAGCACCAGCAATCATCGCAAACAAGAGGCCTTATTTCAAACAATCTGTGTCAGAAACATTCACGCTCTGGTTCGGTGATAAAGGACGGTTTATTAAACTGTAGGTGCAGGCTCGAATGCAAAGTAAGGAGGATGAGGGCAGCAAAGTTCAGCCGCTGAAATTCTCAACTTCACGGAGGGCAACATTGTCAAGCGGTGATGAGTGAGAGGAAGAGTAATTGGTCGTGAAATTGTCATCGCACCTGCAAGACATTCCAACGCTGCTCGGAAAAGTGATAACCTTCACGATGGGATGCAAGGTGACTGGACTGTGTGCTCCCTCGGTCTGCCAGCTGAATAAATGCACTGTCAAAACTGGAGGAAATATTTGCGGCCCTCGTTGCGGGTGTTATGAGAATGGTGATTGTGCTTGCCAACTAGCTTTCACATGCAAATGGCAGTTTTGGTGTATAAATAGCCCTTCAAGCATCGGGTTTTATCAGAGTTGTCAGGAGAATTCTTGAGGGAGGTACGAGGGGCAAAGGATTAGACAAGAGCAGAGCACACTCTGGCAACAGGTTTGATTTGGTGTCTTTTCTAATGGATGTACTCCTCAGAGTAAAGAGTAAAAACAGCCTTTTTTTCAGTTTGGGTGATGTACTCTTACAATACAATGAAATATGTACACCCACCCAATAATAAAAATCCTAATCTTTAAAGTGTTTGCATATTTCTCTCTTTTTCTAAACAGTCAAGAGAGGCCGATCAAAAGTAGAAATTCTACTTTCAATGCTATAGTATGAATTAATGAATGTTTTATTCAGTCATCATAATCATAATCAACATAGTCAATATGCACACATTTCAAAAATCCAGTGAATGACTGAAAAGGCTTAGAGAAGCAAATGCTTATATATGCTCACCTTACATTATCAACTTAAGCTACACATCACTGTTCATTTAAACTGTAAATAACAAAAAATACAAACCATTCACACTTGTAACCATCAAAAGTTTCATTACAAACCATTTTTTGAAAACTGAAAGTGAATTTTTAAATTCATGTTTGCATTAACCCCAACATCAGAAACATATCTCCTTTTAATTTCTTTCTTTGCTTTTTGAACAGTAAACTTACATATATGTCTTACATCATATTTGCTCTCATCTGTTAAAAAATACTTCTGTACACCGTCTGGGAGAGCCTTTGATTGAGCTCTGAACATTATTTGCATTATTTTATATTATAACAAATCCTTAAATTTCATTACATGGGCATTTTTAAACTGCTAAATAGTGTGCTCATAATAGCAGGCTATCTTTAAACACTGTCAGTTGACTGTAGCCCACTGCCATAAGGTTATTAATTTTTCAAAATACTCATTAATGCTGCTAAAACTATGACAAAATGTGACGTGACTGATGTCTCGCTGCCATCTGATAGAAAAAAATATATATTTTGCTATTTGTGCTGCTGCTGCTGATATTAAAGAGAAATACTGACCGAAGAGACATGAATTTTACTAAGTGGAACACTATGACCCAAATACTTTGACATTTTCACAAAACAAGTCTCTCTGAAAATAACTGTTGATTTGTTATAACTTATACACACGTGTATATTAATCCTCCCCTGAGGTCTAAAAGAAATATCTCAAAGTATCCTCTCAGTACAGTCAGCTTTCATTTTATAAAATTAATCCTAAGCAATCCATATATGTGCTGCATCTTTTTTTGTCTTTGCTTTTTTAGTCTCAGTCGTCCCAAACACTCTCCAGACTAGTGTGGGCTTGATTCAACACAGAAAAAAACACTAGTAACTCCGAGTGAATCTGTTTCACGCTCAGCATGAGCACTGCCTGAGGTCTGCTCACATCTGAAACACACAAGATGAGGTCTAAGGGTGTTTTGATGGAATGAGAGCTAATGTTTAACTAAATCCATTTGATGTAAAGCACAATTCAGTCAATGCTAAGTCTTGAGAAAGATCAACGAATCTGTCCAGAACTTGCTACTGCGTGGGAACACATTCTTAGTTTTAAAAGCAGTTCATAGCATAATCTATAATGTCAGCTCTCTGAAAAACACTGCGTTCCCTGAAAAAGTGTGCATATCATCTGTAAACTTTCATCAAAGCAAAAGTGCAAATTTGATTACCGTGAGGTACCTGTTTTATGCAAATGGGATCATGTTTTTTTCTCTTTTTTTTATCATGTTTTTGCCTTTTGCGAAATGACTGAAACAGGCTGTTCTGGGAAGCTGCATTTCCAATCCCCACGGCAAGAAAAGTGTTTATCCTCACATATGGAGAAAAAATGCACTTATTTCACTGAACCAAAAAGTCATTTTCTCTATTGAATGTACTACCACTCACTGGCGGGGTAATGGGCCTTGACCACGTGCATTTACACGCTGCTGTCAACCAAGAGTGTCGTATCCTACATGCAGCAAAAACACCAAATTCCTCATCTTGCGGAGTGTGAAGCAAACTACAGAGGCACCGACGATCGAAGCACATAAGAAGACTCTTTATGCAAAAGGTTAAGGATTTTTGCTAAGCAGAGCAAAGTGCAGAAAAAATAGGCATTTTTTCCCTTCAATTTAATTGAGGCTCTCACATTAACTTCAAAGGGACACAAGTAATTCCCACTCTT
The DNA here is from genome assembly GCA_900323345.1 of Pseudochromis fuscus. NCBI lineage: Eukaryota > Metazoa > Chordata > Actinopteri > Pseudochromidae > Pseudochromis > Pseudochromis fuscus. Next base: position 4,451 of record OOFC01029778.1, on the reverse strand, counting down.
TGCTGGTGTTCATTTTCCCAAGCCAAAACCTTATCCTCTTCATTAAAGGCCCATCCCTCCTCATTCCCCTGAGCCTGTCATGTTCAAACAGGGTTCTCAGCTCCTTGCTAGACTGGATTAATGAAATATTTGATATAAAATGTCAAAATAAGGGAAAAGCAGCATGGACTAGGGACCACAGCGGTTATCACGAGGAGAGAAAAAATATAATGAGGTACAGTATTTTTTATTCTTTTTTTAAACTTCACTTCAGCCTACACAGTACTGTGTAGGCTTCTTGTTAAAGGGAGTTTTTCCCTGTCACTGTCGCCTTAGTGTCTGCTCTCAGGGGGGTTCAGGCTCCGGGTTATGTAAAGTGTATAGAGATCATTTCAATTTTCACAGAAACTGTATAAATATAATTAAATTACTATCCTGCTTAAAATGTAATTAGACAATTTTATTTTTTACTGAAACTATATGAACATCATTGAATTCAATTAGTATATTACTTAAAAAGTTGAAGCAGATTGTAACAAGACAAAACCTTCTTGATTCAGTTTTGAAGTATTTTCTAGAGATAAAGATAATTCTGATGCACTATCCTTTGACTTTGTGTTATAGTGAAAAAAAAGCACATGCAAGATGATTGAGGGTTATGTACTGTACGTGCAGTAACAATGCTGCATTGCAGTATGAGTAGGATGTGAGCAGAGGTCCATGTTACAGCTATAGAGTTCAGCCAGCAATAATAATTTCACCCTATGTGTAACAACATGCCGAAGAAATAAAGCGAGACACCTCTGTGACACCACGAAACCACCACAGCTGACCACCACCTGTCAAAAAAACTGCAGCCCATCGGATAAGGTTTTCATGTCATTGCAAGGAAACAGTGAGACACAGCAGAGGAAGTGTTCTCCTTTTCAGCTGGTTGCATCGTTTGTCAGAGTCTTACCACACGACAACTCCACACCGCTCCTGCAGACATAAGTCTTCCTCTCCTGGAAATAAGAACCTAATTACATGTTCCTTTTCAGCAGCTGTCTGTATGTATGTTAGCCCTTTTCAAGCTGAAAGGCCTGTAGTGGACTCTCATTATTCAGTGCCATGACATGCACTTTGGTATTTCAGCCTACAAGTTCTTCAATGAGCACCCGCTGTTACAGAGGGAGAGGTTAATTAGGTGAAGGTGCCTCTAATTGATTGGCTCAAACACTCTGGACTCTCTCACTTCCCAATCAACACTCCACCAGTGGGTCCACAGGCAGGGTGGCACAAGATTAAGCATCTCACTGGGGTGTTGGAAAAGCTCAACATCATATCCTCATTCAGGTTTTTTAACTTACAACTTTCCAGACACATTACATAATCCTCATTATTGCGAGTACTATTCTGAATAAGAACATTTTTGCTATTTATATCTGCAAAGAAGCAACAAGCACAATGGAAACTGAAGCATGGCAGATGTGTTATGTAGTTGGAGTTCATAAAAAGCCGACGCTCAGCAGATGTGAGGAAGATGGCAAAGTGCTATTTTCCTTGCAAACAGTCAGGACTTGTTTGACATTTGAAGGCCACAATATCATTAAATATCTCTCTTCTATTTCAATCTTAATGGCTGTTACTGATGTGGAAATAAGATTGTCCAACATGCCTCTTTAGGAAAGCAAACAAACAACAACTTGATTTGACCTATCCTTAAAATGCATGAATAAATTCAAAACCCAGTCAAAATAAGCAGAGGGGAAAATGTTAGATCATAGTTTTTATGAGTGATCTGTTCGTTTATTGTGAGAATCTCCAGTTTTTGTGTCACTCAACTCAAGAAATACTCAGATTGTACATATAAATGATGACATATTTCTGCAGAAGTATCTTTAACCCATTTAAGCCCACCGGTAATTATAGTTGCTTAAGTCTATACCTGTCATTTTCTACTCAAAATAAAACATGTACATGTTACTCATATAGTTTTCTTCAATTACATGACAGTAGACCACTTATAAAAAGGTTTTAAAAAGAAAAAAATAAGTTTGCAAGTACTTCCTGTCACATGACGTCATCGACTTCCTGCCCCTTCCTCCCGAGAACATGGCGGCAGCAAACCCTCCCAGAAAGAGGTTATTTTCTTTCAATTCAAATTTTTTCAACCCTAACGTGTTGATGTGTATTTAATCACACAAGTCTCTTTAATAACCCTAAAAAAGAATTTTGTACCTGGGATGAATAGTTTTTTGTTTATGGGCAAATTTGTGCAAGCGGCAGCTATAGCTGCTAGTCATTAAAATGCTATTTTCTTCAAAGTAGAGTACAAAATGGAAAAAAAATACATATGTAACATCATTGTTAGTGACTCAACTGACATAATTATATGTATGAAACCTTTGAAAAAAATGTTGGCATAAATGGGTTAATATAAACTCAGTGTGTTCAGCCTCCCTGAAAAATCCTCATAGTGCTAATAAGAAAAATAAAATAAAATAAAAATATCATCATTGTTTAAAACATGTTGTTGAGCCATCTACTAAACCAATCAGCAGTAAGATCAGGTGACAGCCAAGCATTTCCCATCATGCCTTGGGGTTGCCCAGTGACTGGAGAGCAACTGTAGCACCTGATGCCAAAAAAATGTTTGCACGATATCAGAGGATTAAGTCAAAACTGAACTCTTCCTCTGAATGACAGCAGTGTGCCTGTGCTGCTCAGCTAATGGAGTACGTGTGTTAAAAATGAAGCTGCACATTGGTTTCGATCAAGTCAAGCTCTACTTCATTTGACCTGATTATCAGCAGATGTCGAAACAATGACGTCCCCTTCTTATGATGAATGAGTTTATTTTTCCAGGCTGCATCAGTCTCTAGAAGGCGCTGATTTATATTTCATTAAAGGCTTTGCTACAAAACTGCCTTGTTAAGAAAAATATGCCACAGGAAGCACATCCTTGTCGTTTAATATTACAGCACTGCATAGAAAATATTGATAGGGAAATCAAGCAGGAGCTAAAGGAGAGTCTGAGGCGACTCATCTGAAATGAAGAGGCGTTATTTATTGTCACCTGAATGTAAATTTATGTACTTGCAGCTGAACGCAACAACAGACTTAAGTCGCATGCTGTTTCCTTTAATGCAATAAATCTCTGTTGCTCACCCTGTATACTCTGAAACAGAAATTGGCTACTGTGATGAAACCGTTTCGTCTATCTATCAAACTGCCATGTAGGACTCGGGCGGACAAAGGTGTGAATGGTTTCTGGGGTGGATATTGTTTTCATGCAGAGACATAGACTTACCCCCTTTAGGTAATGTTTTGAGGCTATCCTCTAAAGAAAAGACAGACAGAACAAGTCGGTGTTGTTCAAACACCTTGAAACAATATTTACATCCAGTGCCAAAGCAGTGAAACTAACTTCTCTGTTTGCCAAGGGAGATCTGGCAGCCAGTTCTCGCATCTATCAAGTTTTGCCAAACACATGTACAACCACGACTATGAAATTTCGCTTTTCATTTCCAGTTAGATGTAACTGTCACTCAGACACACAGTGTGAAAACAGTTTTGTTGCCAAGTTTTGCTACAGGTTTGACTTTTATCTAGTTTGTTCACTTTTTTTTTTTTTTCTATACTTGGAGTGCCTCATAGGGCTGAGTGGAAAATCACAAAACCTCTTTCAGTTAGCGAACTACAGATCTGAACAGAAGGTCGAGCAAATCTGCAAAAAAAAAAAGAAAAAGAAAAGGGAACTGATGTGCATTTTCCATCCACTGCTGTTATGCAAATATCAAGAGCTGGTTTGTCGAGATGGTACTTCTCCCAGTTGAGCCAACTGTTCCACCTTAGCCAGGCATTAAAAACTTTTCCTTGGGATGTGTCAAGGTTTTTTATTTTATTTTATTAATTCCAGCAGTTATTTATTTTTCATACACAAATTGTAGGCGCATAAAAAGAGAGTACGGACAAAGTTTCTACACCAGTCAAACTGCAGTACCCTCAGTACCGGAGTATAACTTCAACAAGTGTTCAGACGTCCAAATGTAGACATGTTGCTACGGGAAATAAAAGTAATGTAGCAGCTATGGGGCAGTAAATCTTATGTTTCTTTCTTTAAAAACTTCTATTTTCTTTGTGAGGGTTTAGTATTTAACAGCTGTAGTACCTGCTGTGAGGAAATTTAACCTCTTGAGACCCTGCGTCCACATACATGGACATTACATTTTCTACAGTGTATACTTATACTGTATACTATAGTCGTCCTCGTTTGTGGACACTATATCTAATCCTATTATCTTTTTTCGTGGACACCCCTATTCTTCCTTCTAGTGGTAGCAAAAGCACAATACATCATTTCATGTATTATTACTACTACTACTACTCTCTCTTTAAAGACGATACTTAGTTTTTAGACTTATCAGGACCCAATAATCCCAAAAAGCTAGGAGAAATTAAAAATGCATGGAAAACAAAAGCTTGGGTCT
>OOFC01029774.1:0-14396 GCA_900323345.1 Pseudochromis fuscus | reverse complement strand
GATCATCTGATTGTGTAGTCAGTAGATGTTATGAGCAATCACAGCCATTGAAGGCCTGGAGTGTCTTAAATTTACTCTTGTCTGATGAATATTCAAAAACTCTTAAGGTATTCACTGTACAATTATGATGAGTATTAAAATAACACATCCTCACATTAGTAATGGTGTTTGCCAAATGTTATTATATTATGTTGTATAAATTACTTAAATGTTTAAGCACCTATTTAAACTGCCTTTCTGGTGAGTCACCTATTCCGTACATCTGTGTTCATTTTAGGGAGTGTATCATCTGGATTGGGGTGCAGCTCTAGTATGAGAGGACAGAGTCTGAAAACTAGCCGTAAGTATTAACATGTGCTGGTTATCTGTAAGATAAGAGCTTCATTTTAAAGTGTACTGTATGTTGTCTTGTGTTTTTAGCTTTCTGTCCTTGCACCTCCACCAAGTTGACACAATCCATCATTAAAGACCACATGGTGTCTCATTACAAAAAGGTTTACTCAGCTAAAGGTGAGTTGCATGGCCAGTACACGTTACATCCTTGCAGTGTTTAAAATATGCATTTCTGTTTCTTAAGAATATTTTTTTTCTTGTTCCACAGCTGCCATTGATGCCTCAGTACCCAAAAGCTTGCTGCATAGTGTGAAGTGTAAGTATCCAAGTATTAAATATCTGTCCGTCCATCTCTTGACTTATTTTTAAGAATTTTATATAAAGTATTTTTAATTTTTTAGCAGAATTGCAATGGTGGTATAATAATTAATTTTATACTAAATGTAGCTACATTGTAATTACAGGTTTTGCTGATTCACGTAGAATTAAAGACCAGGTTTTTATTGCTCAAGTCATCGCTTTGCACCAGTGTTAATTACTCAGGCAGACATGCGTCATAGAACAGGCTGAGGCCAATGACTGCACCGACAGTAGAAACAGGGAGCAATAATTCACTGCAGTGACCCATCACATTTGAGTACAGGATGTAGCTTGCCCTCATCCTTATCGCTAATGGTAGTCATCCTCTCTTCTTATGACGCTGCAATCATAAGAGCTTCCAGTTATGGGCCGTAAGTCTTTGCTTTTTTTCTTGAGGCTACCTTGAGGGAGATGTTAACAACAAAAAAATGTAGATAACAACATTAGTTTACAGAACTGTAATAGAAAATGACTTTGTTTGCATCCTTGAACTGTAATAACTTCTTTATCACACTCTGATGGGAGCATCTTGTACTGTTATGGGAACTGCATGGGAGGAGAAGATAAGAAGTTTCATGCACATGTGCAATCTAGAACAAAGAGCTTTGTGTACCACTGTTGTCTGTATATAAATTATAAGGTGATTTATTATTATTTGCTGACAAACTATATCTTCCTCAAAGCCTTGATCCAATACTTTTCAGTATTTATTCTCACAGCAATACACAGTTATAAGGAATTTCTGCTACAGGGTCAAACCATGGTGTCTATAAATAAGTGTATAAAACAGTTTTTTTTAAAAGATGCCTCAGTAAGTGATACTACTTTTCTGCTACAGTGCATGAGTACACTAGCCTCTGTACCTTTTCATTTTGACTTTACGTGTTTACAGACAATGACCAGATCAGGCAGGAGCGGCTGAGGAAAGGAGCTCGTCCTCAGTCGGCCCATTCTCTCTCACAGAGGAACAGCAGAACCTCCTGCTCCCCCGCACAAGTAAGAAATCAAGGCAGAGTCACTGATGTGTTTTGTCATTGCTTCATATGCTGGTAAAATGCAACACTCAGTATCTGATTTCATTCATGTTTGGTCTTTAGAGTAGGTTATCTGTGCAGTATGATGACAGTCCCTACCTCTGCTCGAGGAGCTCCACAGCCTCCAGCCCAAGGTTCAGCACCACATTTCACGCCAAGGAGATAGTTTATCCATCGTGTAAAGTCAGTTATCCTCGCACTCGACCAGCATCGGAAATTAAGTACCGCAGCCCAGAGGCGGCTTTGCAAAGAAGGCAGTCAGCATGTTCACTGGCAGCTTCGGGAGATCAGAGTTGCTACAAGAGTTTCCAGGATCCTGTCCAGAAAACATACAGCGGAGACTTGCTCCAGAAACATTCACAGCACTTTACCCAAGACAAACCTTTCACTCCCAAGACCCTGAAGTCGGATAAAAGTTCATACCTGTCAAAATATCGCTACTACAGAGCACCACAAAGGAAACCTACTCAGGACAGTAGCAACTCAAGATTGCTGCGACAGGAGACATATCATGGAAGGTACTTACTAAAAACATCTTAATAAGTCTTGAAGTATAGCAGTAAAGATGTATCTTTAAAACAGTTAATTCAGCTGGTGCAAGAGTGTCTCAAAATATTTCATTTTTATTGTTTTTATGCAGCACAAAAAACAAAGAATACACGCAGGACTTGGAGGAGCCATCTCAGGTAATTTTGAGGATTTGATAGAATTTGTCTAAATGTTGACACATTCTGATTTTGCCATTTGTCATCTCTTTTAAAAATTAAAACCAAATTTCACATGAGCTGTAGTATGTATTTGATTCAGAAAAAGCCTTGACAGTATTGAATGTCCCTTCTCATTTTTTATTCCTTGTTGTTTTACAGGAATTAATCACGGAGCACGAGTGGTCTGAAGATGAACTCAATGGCACATACTTATCCTCATCAAGACAACCCAGTCGAACAACCAAGAGCAGAGATCATTATGTCTTTGACTCCTCACCCAGGTAAAGTAATGAAGTGGAAATAATATGTAGCTTTTTATTCCTAGTGTAATTATCTCATGTATTTTTGGAGGGTAAAATTCTTATTGAAGTCTCATCTTCTAGGATCTCACCAGAAGGCGGGAAATCAGCCAATATGAAGGGTGTATCTGCAGAGTAGGTTTTCTTTGATAATGTTTACTGCCTTTGAATTGATGAAGTATTGTTTGTTATGTAAAGATTTGACAATGTGAGGCTTTGGTGAAACTAAGAAATGATCAAAAATAGCATACTGTGTAATAAATGAATATATTTTCATGTGATTCTCAACAGGGAGGAGGAACTGATGTACCTCGAATTCATTTCTGCTGTAACAGAGGATATCTTGTCCAGAGGGCACATCTCTGACAGGTTTCTCTTTTTTTTTATTGACTGTTTTTGATGACCTACTTGAAACATTTACATTTCTCTGCCTTTTAAGATAATAGATGCACAGATATTTGCATATTTGTGGATATGCATATTTATGAGATGCATGCATCCTATTGTAAAATAGCAGCTATAGATGCTATATTCCTGATTAGTTATTGTCTATGTCCTCTGCTAGGGTTCTGGACCGGGTGATGAAGCGGCATATTGAAATGAATCGGCATCAGCTTGATGAGGTCAGTACATATATCTTTATACATAATACTAGATATGTTGAGTAAACCTTGTAATTGGACTGCATGTTTTCAGGGTAAAATGCGCCACCTTCTGGAAGTGCTGCGTAAAGATTTTGAAGAGCCAGCCAACATATCCACCTCCAGCACAGAGCTTGGGCAAAAACAGAATGATCTACTTGATACACTCCTACCACATCTGGATTCAGGGAAGAGACAAGTAAAGACCAAAGAAGAAGATGATGACTTGTTTCCTTATGTGTCACTGATAAAATACTGTGATTTGCCAGATAACACTGATCCCTTATTGGTTTCTACACCCATATGCTCCCCTGAAAGAACAATTTCCCCAACTGAAACCAACAAAAAGGACGAGGAGGGTGACCATGAGGAAGAGAGCGCTGGTTGCCCTTTGCTCAGTGGAGCCAGTGAAGAGAACTTCCATCAGATCGACACAGCTACAACAAACGGTGTCTGCAATGAAAATCACAAAGACACTAGTGTGACCAATGAGCAAGACCAAGCTGACGCCCATTTAGATGGACAATCTAAAGAGATCGAGGATCTGGGAAAAAGTTTGTCAGAGTCATTGCACGTGCATAGTGACGCACACTGTGAAGACCTGGATACAGCCAATGAGCAACATGTAAATACTGTTGCTTCTGTCAGTGATGATGAGTTTTGACTTTTGCTGTATTCAGGGATTGTCCTTCAATGCTTTTGTTACCAAGTAATTGCTGTTTTGGAGAGATATGTAAAAGTTTAAATCAATGAAAGTATAGTTTTATAAACAAAAATGTCATAACATTTGGACACTGATTTGTGTTTTATAAACCCCACGAATGAGGTGTTGTAGTTGTGTGTGTTTTTTTAACCCTTACATACTGTTCTGGTAAAATTTGATTTGTGGTTTTGGGGATTCCTGAAACTGAAATTGTACCTGCCATGGCTGAGAGAATTTTTTTATGGGACAGTGGAATTGACTGTATATAGAATGAACACTCACACTGCTCTATGAAACATAAATTAATTACTAATCATCTGTTTATTAATGTCAGAAAGGATGTTGATACATTCAAAATAGATCTGATATTCAAAATTTGATATAGACATCTATTATGACCTGAACCTTACTGTGAAGGCACCAAATATGAACAGTATGTAAGAGTTATATGTATTTTCATGAATGCACAATGAAAATGTCACACAAGTACATCAGTGACTGGAATATGTTATTAATGACATTGCAACTGACTTCCAGGCTTAATGCTTAAACTTTTTTCAAGTTAGGATTTGCATGGTGTAAACTTAGTGTTATCTTTTAGTTTGAGTAAAACACAGAGAGGGTGCCAGGCCAGTCTTGAGTATGATGTAGCTGCAGTTATCATCAAATTTCTAGGAAAAAAAATTCAATTCCGTTATAAAGAAACTATTATTTGACTTGAAGTATGCCTCTGACATGTAGCTTACAGGACCTGACTGTCACCAGAAAGTGTCTTTACAATTGCAATAAAGTTTTTTTTTATTCTTCTTCTGACTTTTTTTGACTAGAAATAAAGAGAAGAAATTGTTATTTATTTCACAGTACAGTGCGTGTGTGTGTGATTGCAGCTGTCGGGTGAGCTGTGAGTCGGTGTACAAGGTAAACAGACGGCTCTGCGGCCAGCAGTTCCTGACAGCTGTCCCATTTCTGGCATTTTCACGGCTCGGCATTCCAGCTGTCTGATGTCATGCGTCCGAAAACCCCTGTGTATCCCTCCGCCACGGAGGTACTACAACGCATCTAAACAACAAAAATAACAAAAAAAATACAGTTGACCTTATAGTTTGCATGAATTCATTGCACAGTTGAAGAAAATTAAAGTGTCGTTGGGGGATTAATTAACTGCTGAAACCGCTAAACAATAAAGTTATAGAGCCGCGGATGTAGACGGAATACACTTGTTGCTCTTCCAATCCCAGGAAGCGAAACACGCTTGGAACTTGAGTGAACTGTTGGAACCAAGAGGCATGGACAGCTACGTTAGTTTAGATCCAGAAACCAACTACACACAAATAACCTGCTTCTAATTCCGATAAATATCTTCAAAAAGCATGACTTTATTGACTTTCATGGCGGAGCTCCTAAGGACCGAATAATAGTTGGACTACTAAATTGCATCTGGTGGCTAACGGTAACGTTTTTTTTCCCCAAAAATATTTACCGGCGACGTCAGCTTCCCTAGGGTGTCGTCTATTTGCTGGAACATAAGTTAGCACGCTAGCGTTAAAGCTAAATCAACGTTTATCCAGAAAGTGTCAAACATTTATAACAAAGCTGTAATAATGTAATACTTGAAGACATTCAGTTTGTTACGTAGGTAATTTGGGATATGCTGAATGCAAGGTTGATGTAAAAAGTAGCAGGGATTTTGCAGTAGCTTGTTCGATAGTTCTTGTTGGTGTTTGGATCAGACTATTCACCGGGAGGGGATTAATATAACCCATAGTACTCGTAAACCTAATTATAGTTTTTTTTTTTAAGTTAGGTCAGGTGGCCTACTATAGATTTCTGTCCGTCTATAGATTTTTCTAATGGTTTATCCAGTGTTAACTCAGTGAACTGATTGTTTGAGAAGTGGTAAAGTTAGTAAAGTAAAATTCTGTTGGTAACAAACTGCAGCATTTAAGAGGATTACTTTACGGCAAGCCTCGTGTTTGTCTAGTCTGACATATGTTTCACGGTGACAGACCAGGTGTGAAGACTTAATGACTTAAGTATTATAACATGGTCTTTAGTGATGACTAACACCTCACATAAGTTCACCCTGTGTAACACCCCATTCCTCAAGACTGCATTTTAGGACAGCTTCTGGTGTGTATTATAGTGTTTTGGATACGTGTATTTTTAGATGTTTTGTGTCCTTATTTTTTAGGTCTCGCTGTTGAGGATGAACCTCGTGACTGGTTAAATTCTCATCACTTTCGAGGGGACACCTACAAGAGTTCTCAATCTGGACTACGTGAATACCCCTCCTCTATAAGACGTGTGAAATATGCCTTTGCCATTTGGCTTAAAACTCAAAAGGACACGAAGGTATACAGTTTCAAGCAAGAGCTGTCTTGTCACTCGGATTCAGCTTCTCAATGGAGAGTTTGTTGAGTTTACACTTTCAGTGGAGAGCACTGGACAGGAATGTTTGGAAGCAGTTGCCCAGAGACTCGAGTTAAGAGAGGTATGTATGTGTTTTCATGCAATACAAGTGCTGATTGTTCTCTCTTATAGACTCTTTTAAAGACTTGCCATCTCAGCAAGAAAGTATATTTGTTAAGGTCGTCCTCTGCTCACATTCTTTCTTGAAACTGGTTAGCAGCACAACAGAAACCAAGATAACCAGTTTGGAATTGTTTACTGTTGTTTTGTCATTTGTCATAATCTTTGCCTCCTTATGAATTTGTCAGTCACATACTGTAAATACATTAATATGTTTGCGTGTAACCAGCTCATCTATCAGACTAGAATACATAAATGAAGAATCGTTTGGTACATTTTATATCTCTAGCGAAGCATGAACATTATGATCAAAAGTTTTTTTGACTCAACACTGAATAATGCACTTAAGTTTAAGTCTACATTTGGTCACTATGGACACACAGTGACACCACCTCTTAGTCACCACATATTTTTTGATGTCGGCAGGGTTAATTGTGAAATCATGTGGTTCTCTCAGAAGTTAGTCTTTTATAAAAGGTTATGCAAGTTCTGCCACTGTAATTGATTTGGGAATGAGATTCATTCAGACCACGACCGATATTTCTTTCAAGTGTTCTGTGTAACTCTTTAACTGCTGGTAATTGTGTGACATGTGTTTGTCAGTCTATGATAATTCAGCTTCACCCTTTTACATTCAGCTATATACAGTTTATCTTAAAGATATATTAGATGTCTTATTTGGTATCTTAGTTGTTATTATTTTCCATTGAGTGATGTTAAAAAGGTTTTCATTCACATTCGATGTTGTTTTGTGTGAAACAGTTGTTAGCAAGTATTTTTCTAGTTGTGGTTTTGAAGTGGCTGCAAATCACAATAGGTGTCTTTCAGCTAAATTATCCTGGTAAACAACAAGCCAAAAGGGGTTTCTTCTCTTACAACCGAGACGTTCAGACAGTCACAAGACAGAACAATCATGGGAAGTCTGCGAGTTTGACTTTTCAGGTCTACATATGTTTTGAATGTTGTCTTGGAACAACACCAGCAGATTTGCTCTCTCAGAATGAGTGACATACTAAGCATTAAGGTGTTGTTTTACTTCTGATGTGTAAGTGTTTTGGTAAGTATGCATTCCTGCTAAGTAATTAGTTATAAATAGTTAAGCTAAAGTTGGTGTGCCAGATTAACAGGTTGTCCTAGGGTGTATGTGATCATAGACTGGTTGAGTTGTAATACATCTTCTTTCTTTGCTTGTTAGATTACATACTTCAGTCTGTGGTACTTCAACAAACAGAACCAGCAGAGATGGATTGACTTGGAGAAGCCGCTGAAGAAGCAGTTGGACAAGTATGGGCTGGAGCCCACTGTTTACTTTGGGGTCGTGTTTTACATACCCAGTGTCACCCAGCTGCAACAGGAGATCACAAGGTGATCAGTGACTGGAAGTGTGTGAACTAAGCTAACCTCATCCGCATTGTAACCACTTTCTCTTTTCAGAATCATGTTCAATAGAACAAACTTGTTTTCTTAAGTGAAGTGAGACACATCGAGTGTTTGAACAGTTGTACACCTTGAACCTGGTGCCCTTCTATAATGACCTCCTACGTCGCTCCAGCCACTTTATTACAGGTGGCTGTGGCTCAGTTGGTGGAGCAGGTTGTCCACGAGTCATGGTCTGATCCCTGACTCTGTCCACATGTTGATTTTAATCCCTAAGTTGCTTCTGATGTTAGCTAGCGCCTTGCATGGTAGCTGTGTTTCCATTAGTGTGTGAATGGGTAAATTGCAAGTATAAGTGCTGTCCATTTACCGTTTATTAGGAAGTATAATTGTTTAAAAACATATGTTCCTTTACAATTTTATTTAGGCCTTAAATTCTAAATGCTGTTTTCATATTGCTGTATGTTAAAAGTTGTACACTTTGATGACTTTACTGGTGTTTCTGCAAACCTGAAAGAGCATCTATCTAGCAACCTATCGACTAACCATTTCTTTCTCCACAGATATCAGTATTACCTGCAGCTGAAGAAGGATGTTCTGGAGGGCAGGATCTCATGCTCACTAGAGCAAGCTGTACGTTTAGCTAGCCTGGCAGTGCAAGGTAATATAAATGTATTACACCCATCTTACGACAGAAATTTCAGCTTGTGAAGTCTATAACAGTAACACAGAAACATCGTAAAATCTGTCTTAAACACCAAAATTTGTCTTCACATTTCAGAAATTATTAGAATCACATGCAATCATTTCTTGGCTTGCACCAGTTCTTTAAGTCTTCCTGTCAAACTGTAAAACTTGTAGAGTATGTAGGAACATTTTTAGGGTTGTAATATTCAGCACTTGAGAATCATTATACATCCAGAGCCATCCTGTTAGATTGGTCAGTGCATGTGTTAGTGATTGAATGTGAACATGTCTTGCATGAGCTTCAGCTTTAACACGTCCTCCAACGTCTGCCCAGCTGGAAGAATCTCAAACACTGCTGGCAAAGTTATATCAGGCACTGCAACTTACTGCCCTGGGTGTTAGCATAGCAGAGCCACTGAGATCACTTACTGTTGCAGTCTTATTCAATTGGCTGAGCAGCCTTGCCCTTGAAGAAAAGCCCTATGAAACTTCTTGTAAGTGCTCTTAATAGCTAGTCGTACTATTTCTGCTTTATTTGTTATGAAAACTTGGAAGCTGTGCAGAAAGTAAAATAGTGCAGCTCCTGTTTTGGGTTGCAGGCAGGAATAGTCAGGAGCGAAGGACAGTTGCAGCCTTTAAGCATTGCTGATGCCTGGGATACTCAACATAGCTGTGAGTGTTGCCAACAGGCAGGCTGAAGTTGAAACAGTTCAGGACTGTATGTTGTCAGACACTGAAGCAATAACAAATGGACCCCTCCTCTCCTAAAATTAGTCCATCATGTCATCATACCCTGCAGCTTTCCAAAAGGCATTACACCATTCTGCCATTCCTCAGTATCTATTTTCCCTTGCACTAAATGCAGAAATAGACATGTAATAGGGTTAATTCAGTTAGCAGTGCTGTGCCCGATGTTCAGCTGAATTCATCCATGTCATATGCTCCATGTTGTCTTTTTGTCAACAGCTGACTTTGGAGACTTCAATCGATATGACTCCCAAGAATTTCTCCAGAAGTTTGCACTGTTCCCCATTGTAAGCATTTGGTTTTGTGTTCTTTACACACGACACGAAGAATATTTTAGATGTCGTGTGCTCATTCGGTTGATTGTATCAGTCCTGGCTCTGTGCTTGCAGGACTGGATTCAGGATGAACGAGTGCTGGAGGAGGCCACTCAGAAAGTGGCACTTCTGTATCAGTCCTTCAGGTGAGTGGCTTTTCAAAGGACAAACTCCAACAATTTTACAGGAATATTTGATATTTTTTATGTTACTTTAAATGAGCAAAGACATAGAAATAATTTTAAGTCTCAGGTTATTGATCAGCCCTTTAACTCGTTATCACCTTATTACATTTTACTTTCTTATTCTGACTCCATAAGAGCTTTTCTAGCAGGGAAACAATTTAGAAACATCAGCCGACCAGTTTCAGAGATGACTGAGTATCTGAAAACAAATCTAATCTGACCTAAACCTTTGTTCCAAGGTGTTTGTCATAGGTGTGTCTCATCATTCCTCATTACTCCACAGTTCCCATTGTTCATGCTTTAATTCACTAGGCATTTCAAATGGTGGTTTATCTGGCCTTTTTTCTTGTCCTTTTCAGAGGATTGTCAGCTCCAGAGGCAGAGATGTTGTACATGCAGGAGGTGGAGAAAATGGAGGGCTATGGCCAGGAAAGCTATCAGGCCAAAGTAGGTCTACCCTGCAATCCCAGATCCTGAACAACCATGACAGCAGCTTACAAAAAAAATCTTATGTCCTTCACTTTCATCCGAACAGGACAGTACAGGCACAGATGTTACCCTGGGATCCTGCCTTGATGGCATCTTTGTCAAACACAAAAACACACGGCCACTTCTGATATTTCGGTAAGACGCAAAGAAAGTTGGGTTTTTTTTTTGACTATCAGCAAATTCCAAATGTGAAGCACTGGGATTAAAACCATTGTCTGGAAACTCTGAGTAGGAATTAAATACAAGCTGTCAGGATGGATTGAGTTTTGTGGCACAGTTCACAGCTATTCTTAGTTGAGGTTGTCTCCTTAATGCTCTCTAGACCTGAATGTTGCCCAAAGGGGAATGAGTCAGGTAAACTGTGATAGCTGATAAGAGTTATGGGCACATTATCTGTCACTTAAGTGAGTAAGTGAACAGTACTGAGCCAGTATTTATCTCCATAGCAGTTCCAGATAACTTTTGATTGACTCCCACACTTATGCATTTTTTTTCCTACATTGGCAGAGCAGTGCGGCCATCTGTTTAAAAATGCTGTGAGGTTTTGTGACCGCCGTGACATCATGTGTTTTTTTTTCCCTCTCTCTCTCTCTCGCTCTTTGCCTCTGTGCTCTAATTGGCTGTGTAGGTGGCATGAAATTAACAACATGAGTCACAACAGGTCCTTCTTTGCCCTGGAGCTAGCCAACAGAGAGGAGAGTGTTCAGTTCCAGACTGTAAGTCTCTGCGACCACAGTCCTGTCTCGTCTCTACCCTCATTGCTCTGTTATTGGGTTTAGCAAAATTGGAAATGGGCTAAACAATGCACCTGTGTGTGTGTGGAGGTGGGTGGGGCTGAAACCTGGGTTGTTTGGGTGTGTGTGGGGGGGTCATAAAGTCACATAACATGAGCTGAAACAGTGTCGAAGAATTTGAACACACACACACACACACACACACACAGTTATTTGTACATAACTCACAAACACCACCTGTGCACCAACTGTCTCGCCGTCTAATATTGTTTTTTTCTCTCATGTGTAGGAAGACATGGAAACCTCCAAATATGTGTGCCGGATGTGTCTGGCCAGACTCAAGTTTTATAAGATTAACAAGAGTAGCCTGTAAGTGTTTTTTTAACACGTCTAGCCCAGTTCCTGTCTCTTTGTCTTGTGTGTGTGTGTCCTCTTTAGTGTAGCCTCATGTCTGTCCTCCTTTCCTCCTCTCTCTTCAGAGAGGAGTGTGACTCCCTGCCTTCTGAGGGCTCCCAGAAGTCCCTTCTCACTCTATCCTTTCCTCGTTTTCCCATGCTCTCTCGTCCCTCTCTGCCTTCTAATAAGGGGTGAGCAACACAGTCAGCCACCGCCTACAGTGTGCTTATCAAGCAGGTGCTGTTATCCTTCCCTTTCCAACTGCTCAGCACACAATGCCACCGCAAATAGGCTCTCTGTATCTGAAATGAGTCCTGAGTTGTTGTGTATTATTTTTACACAAGTAAAATACATTTAGAATTTGTTTGCAATCTAATTCAGCGTCTGCAGTTGTCCCTTTTAATCACTCCCACCTTTACAAACTTTATCTTTACAATTATGGTGAAGTTTTTTTTCTTTTCAAGATATTTTTCAAAACGGTACAAAAAAAAAGATTGGGAAGTGTTTTGTTTATGAAAAACAAGACTCACAGACAATATACCAAACAAACAGTACGGTGATGCTCGGAAGTTTTAGTATTGGAATGGATATTGATATTGGATGTGAATGATATAAGATAGAACTTTATTGATCGCACGCCTGATGGTTTGCTGGTATGGTTGTGATATTTACCATATATGAATTAACAGTGTGTTTTACATTATTACATCTCAAATCATTCTTATCAGTGCCAAATAAAACAGATGTACCTTTTTGGGTAATTATGATATCTTTTAAAGAAGTTCATACAATGGCAGTGTTACAACCCTGTGTGTCTAGGGGGGCAACATAAAGTTGAAATGGGTTGGTGACAGGGACTAAAATTAACAATCAAAACTCAGGTGAAAACATAGAATGAAAAGCAACCACACAGTAAATTGAGGCTGATCTGAAATAAAACAACGGAGAAATGGTTCAGCAATGAAAAAACAGAACAAACTAACAAACAAACATCCAACCAGAAACTGAGGAAAAATGACCACAATGCTAAAGAGGAGCAAAAACACACCAGACTAGTACAGTACTCTGCAAACACACTGCTCAGCACACAACCACAGCTCAGAAAGAGAAAGCATCCAGTGCACCAGCAGGTGTATTTAACTGCAGTCTGTTAATTGCAGCAAGTGGCTGCACCTGATGTGGGGTGGGGCAGAGGCAGGTGAGTGCAGCAGCAGGGTGGAGCCTGCAAAGAGACAAGCACAGGAGGAAAACAACCCAACCCACCTGAGAAACACACAGACCTTCAGGCCATAACAGGCCGTTAAATACCTAGCCACATTGATAATTGACACCAAAAGATTAGTCAGATTAATACTGCTTTACAGATTCTTTAACTTTGAAAACATGTGGATGTGCAACAGCAGGCTACATATTAATACGTATTGTATTAATTAGTACATACTGTATGTCACACATACAGTTGTGTGACATTTGTCTGACTGTACTTGGTCTGTGCCATGCTTGATGTGCATTATCAATATTAAAGGACAAATGAACCAAGTAAGGTTTTGGAAAACATGAGTAGTAGCAGTAATACTTCTCAATTTACACATTTTTTTTAACGTGACTTTTTTTTGTTTTAACCCACCAGTCAAACCCAGGCCACAGTTGTCAACCCGGTCAGACGGAGATCGTCAACTAGAATATCTCTGGTAATATTTACATTCATTCAGAAAACATTTGCACAAAGCTCATATTAACCCACTGCAGTACTCAGTTATATATTATAATAATTATTTGTTCTTGGGCAGTATTTGGGTCATATTAAAAAATGAGCAAACTCCTTGTTTATTTACAGCCGAAGCCCCAGGGCTACATGATGCCTCCACCACAGATGCACTACAATGGTCATTTCACAGAGCCTTACACATCATCACAGGGTAAGTACTGGATAGAAACTGTCTTAAAAATAACTTGAATATGACTGCACTGGACATGAAGATGATACCAGCTTTGTGTGAATATGAAATGTTGTGTCATTATAATTCTACATCCATCTTCTCTTTTTGTCATAGACAACCTGTACATGAACAGTCAGAACGGGTATTACTACCACTCTCAAACCAGTCTGGACTGCTCGCCGCTGGAATATGGCAGCGGAGGGCGTCTACGCAACGGCAGCGTGTACAGCGCCCACAGCACCAGCTCTCTAACGAATCCACAGCACTACCTTCAACCCTCACCCATGTCCTCCAACCCCTCCATCACCAGCGACATCACCAGGCCCGACTACGTCCCGTCTCATCGCCACAGCGCTCTCATCCCTCCTTCCTACCGTGCCACTCCTGACTATGAGACGGTGATGCGTCAGAAGACTCGAGGTGCAGGGGGAGGAATGGTTTTGTCTCAAGAGCACCGGCAGAGCCACTCCATGAGAAACCTAAACATCGGGAACTCGTATGCCTACAGTAGACCAGACCCACTGGTCTACAGCCAGCCAGAGATCAGGGGGGAGCACGGTGGAGCCGCCCAACACCACCATTACCCCTTCCACCTGGGCTCCAGCTTCCACAGCCCCTCTCCATACCCCTACCCCACAGAGAGGAGGCCTGTCGTGGGGGCAGTCAGCGTCCCGGAGCTGACCAACGTGCAGTTACAACAAGCACAGGAATATCCAGCCCCCAACATCATGAGAACACACGTCTACCGACCACCTCCGCCCTACCCATACGCTCACCCTCGGCCCGCTAACAGCACGCCTGATCTGTCACGCCACCTGTACGTCAGCAGTAGCAATCCAGACCTGATCATCACAAGGCGTGTGCATCACTCGGTCCAGACCTTTCAAGAAGACAGCCTGCCCGTCGCGCACTCTTTACAAG
>OOFC01029772.1:15010-35762 GCA_900323345.1 Pseudochromis fuscus | reverse complement strand
TTTTTATGAAAATAATCATATTAGCTTTGGAAACCAGAGTTTTTGCAGAACTTTGAAATGGATTCTGAAGTAACGTCTATTACATTACATCATACTACACAAGGTAAGGTTGTCGTTGCATGCAGCTACGAAGGAAGTGAAACAAATTGCATGTAAAACTGTGAAAAACAAAAACCATACCTGCAGCTTTTTCCACAAAAACCTCTCTTTTTATTCTCCCACGCCTCTCGGTTGTATTCTTCTCCTTTCACTTCATCCAAACTTAGACAGATGGGCAAAGAGTTCAATCATTTAAGTACTTGTACGGTGTTCAGGTGCACACACTGTGACACTTATATAATTTAATAAAATATGGTTAAAAAGACGCAAGAGGTTTCAGGTTTCAGTTTCACACTAAAAGCTTTACTATACAATATCTATATAACAACTGTCTGTGCAGCTTAGATTATATATAATGAAGCATGTGTTTCTTATATGGAACCTAAACAGAAAAGTTGAATATAAACAAATGTTACTTAAGTGTGGTATCATCTGAGTGAAACACACACAGTCTGTATTTGCCTTCACAGTGTAGCTAATGTCTACAGAGCTTCAGCCTCAGCAAACACCAGCTGGACAGGCGGCCTTTGGAAATTAATGACTCTCATCATCATCTTCTTCCTGGAAGTGTTTAAAGTCTTTGATTTATTTTATTTTCAGTATGTAATATAAAACATCAGAGCGAAATATTTTCAGCCACAGAGACATTTAACTTCCATGTGGATTAAGAATTTGGCTTGTGTGAAGAAAGCAGATCAAATTCACAATCAAAAACACTTTATTTTGGTAAGTGACCAAGAAATTATGGTTAAAAAGCTGCTGCAGCAACATTTGATTGTGCGTAAAATTTCCCGCTGTCACAGTTCAGTGTGCCACAAGATATAAACTGAGAACCCCACAGTCTGTCCCTACTGCCCACATCTGCAAAATGTCCTGTTTTCTGTTGGTTTTTGGACTCCTGGGTTCAGCCTCCATTCATCACATGGCCCTCAGTTATATAGCTGAGCCTGCACAAAACACACAGCAGTTACAACACAGCAAACGCGTCATCTGACAAACTGTAATTCTTCATCAATGTTGTTTCAATCTCAAGCAGGTATGGAAAAGTATTACCTGACTTCTTACGATGCTTCATCTTCCTGTAAACACAGCAACAACAGCACACCAGTATCAGGAGTGCACCCACTGCAGCACAGACTGGGATCAGGATGGTCCAAAGGTTTTCTGAGGAAAGAAACCACCATGATAAGTACTGTTCGAGTGTGATGTAAGTGTGTTTTATTCACCTGGGTGTTACTCATAACACATTTTATTCACTTCCTGAGTTGCAGTCATTCATGTGATAAGATCTTCCACCACAAATTTAACTGTTGGAGTGATAGGTGGCAGCAAGCTCACACTACTTGTCCTGATTAAAATTCCCAAAATCTCATCTCACACCAGAGGATAATATTTAAAGACCATCACAAGAAGCAAAAAAAGACTGACCCCTGAGGAGAGTAACACTGACAGTTAAACCACAGCCTGTTCCTGTCACTGAACCACACCTAACACCTTTTACTCATTGTTGTTGTTGAGGAAAGGTCACATATACCCAGTAAATGGTAGTTTTCTATAGTTATGTATTTAAAAAGTATACAAGTGTTGCTCTGAAATCCATGATTAGATTATATTACTGTTATCAATTCATAGATTTTATCATTATTATAAATCAAAATTACACAAATTATCAATAGACTGAGGAAGAATTTATTGGTACTTGGAAGTATTAGTGTTTTTGAAGACATGCTCCACAGCCATCATGTCATGTAGAGTCCATAATAAGCTCCTCGTTATCAGTGAACACTATGAAAAATGTCTTTTAATATAATCAACATTTTTTAATAATAGAAATATAAGAACAAAAGACAAAGTTACAAAACTCAATACTTGCCTTTAACTTCCAGTGTGAAACTGATGTCCTTCACTTGGACACCATCTGAATTAAAGACCTCTATGTTGTATTGATCTGAATCATTCCTCTCCACATTTGTTATCTTGATTGTCCCGTTGTTGATGAAAAACTCAGTTCTGCTTCTAAACGGCTCCTGTATCGTCACCTTTTCTCTCTTTACATTTAACACTGCTACGCTCCGACTGGGAGGCCCCTTCTTACACCACAGCTGATGGCCGCTGGCATTGTTCATCACCTGGATGTACACAGATCCTCCAAGTGTAACGCAGCATGAGGATGTGGTCTGAGTGGCATTACATTTAGTGTCAGCAACTGGAAAGAATGCTGAGAAAAGAAAATGTAAATGAGCTGAAAATATTCACACTGCTTAATAAAATGTTGGTGATGGTCTTACCTTGAGCTCTGCCTGCTAACATCACAAGAATGAGAAATCGCTCCATACTCCTCTGTCATGCAGAATATGGCTTTACCTCTACAAATATGTAAGAGAATTGATTAAATAAATAAATCCAGATAAAACTACTGATATAAATCCATGAACCTCAGCCCACTGGCCGTACCACAGTCTGACTGAGCACAGGAAATGTGTGTTGGTACGGTACTTGCAGAGAGGCAGGAAATGAAATAAACTGTCTCACTTCTCCTTGCAAACTAAGAGCAGGGTGGGGTAGAGAGGTGATCTTGACAAACATCATGAACAGCACGTGACTAAATCTTCCTTTTTTTCCCCCTGTGTGTTGAAATCAAGTGTAAATCTGAAGCTAGACAACACTATGTAACCACAATGATATTTTCAACATGTTTGAACCACAAAGTAATTTTTGCCAGAACAGTTTTGGTTTTAGTTTTGAGTACTTCTTTTTGTTGTGAGGTGAGAATTAAAGTTGTATGAACATGCTGAACAGGATTTTTAAACTGATCTGCTGTGCATCTTATTGTAAGATGCGACTGTATGGTTTGTGCAGATAACCAGTTTAAAATGTATTATCTTTGCATTACTAGCAAAAAATGTACTGTCAGCTCTCTTTCTACCAATAAGATCTCTACCACTAATCCCCTTGACAGTAATCATCATGGAATAAGCTTTTAAATAATTATTTTTATTATTAAATAGCTGTGAGAAATGTCTAAATCTGCCTTGTGTTCATGAAACACACTTAAGCTCTAAAGCTGCTTCATGGAAATGAGACTCTGCTCATATGAGAGTGAAGGTGAAAACCCTCTTCTAATAATGTGGAGGTCAGTCAGCTGATTTACAACAAATACAAAAAGACAAAAATAGAGTCGGAAAAAAAAAAGAAATAGAGTCAGAATTGTACAAGATCCCAGTTTTATTATTCTTCAAAAAATGTAAATTAAAAAAAAGTGTAGAATGAGTTTCAATGAAAGGAATAAAGCGACACAGAAGTCAATTATAAACATTTCAAAGGATTTCATCTTGTCATCCTTGTCATCCAAATTTTCTTAAAATTCAGCCTGATATCACAGACTGTCCAGTCTCCTGGTGTGGTGATTAGGGATGGGTATTGTTAGGATTTTTATGAATCCGATTCCCATTTCGGTTCTGCTTATCGATTCCGATTCCTAACGATTTATTTCGATTCCAAAAACAAAAAACCTGTCTTGTAGGTTGGGTCTATTATTCAAACAGTACAAGATTCGCGGACATGACATTTATTGTTATCATGTCATCACTGACTCAGTTTATCAACAGTATCAAAACTGGTAGTTAGCTTGATATGCGCACTGTCTCTATGCAAACTGATAGCACAGCCCGGTGTGCTTGATTACGGTCGCCAGTTATTCTGTCTCGTCATGTAGCCTATCTAACGGGAACAGACACGCACCAAGCTTTCACTTTCACTTTGAAAGCACGGCTTGGCGCACTCTAAAGAATCTCCCGTGTTTCTGTTTCTTCATGCATCAAATGCGCACAAACGCGCACCAGATACACGAAAAATATGACGTTTATTTTTTTTAATCATAACTCTGGATTGACTTGGTCTATCAACACAGCTCCAAAACTGGTAGGTAGTTTGACATCCGCACTTTTGGCACAAGTTGAACCGGTGATTCTGCGAGGCTCCGTCTTGCTGCTACATCACTGTAACTCTGCCACGTGATTTAGATGCGTGGACGCGTCCAGGGACCCACACGTGTTGCATTTTCCACGTTCGCCGCTCTTTCTACTTAAATGAAGCCACACTTTTGACCGCTTTCCCTGCTCCACTACCTGTTGCCATGTGGCGCCACGTGACGTGTTAGATACGTAACGGACAGGTCCTGGCAGATATGTGAGTCCGTATGCAGTCGTTGTGTAAAATGAGCGCATCTAGGAACCGATAAGTGGAACCGAAATTATGATTTTTTTTTTGTAGGTACCCGGTACTCACTTAATTTAATTTGGTTCCTTCTTGGAAACGAACCCTATTTTTGTCAAATTTGCTTACATCACCTTGGTATAAATTAATACATGAAATCAGCTCACATTTCAGAGTTTATAATATTCAGTTTAGTAACATACACATTTTAATTTAAATATGCAAACAAATTGAATAATGAAAACTTTAATTGGACTTTTTAAATTCATGAGAGATGCTCAACAGACACCTGTGGCTACAGCTCAGTAACTGCAGCTCAATCTTCCAGAAACTTCTTTAAATGTTCTGCCAACAATCAGAACTACTCCTGATGTAACAGTTCTCTCAGTCATGTGGTTTCTATATTCTGTTGGACATGATCCTCGTGTTGAGTCTCCTGAAAAATGACCTGCTTTTGGACAGCTTGAGCTTCTTCTTCCAATCCATGGTCTTTTTCTGGTAAACACCGTCCCAGTTGTCCTCCTCCTCATCTCCCACCCAGGGGACCCAGGCACCTCCGTTCAGCTGGGGGTCGGCCCGTGGGTCCTCTGATGGGTACCGTACCGGCACTGCAGTGCGGTTGTAGTACACCAGTCTGGCTAACAGCTCTTTCACAACATCCGGTCTCTGCTCTGAAAGGTCAAAACGCTCGTAAGGGTCTCCGGAGATGTTGAAGAGCCACACCGATTTGCTGGGCTCAGTGTGGCGCTCCAGGTTCCACCAGCCACCGGGGAAACCTGGAAGCATTTGTGGCGGGATCCAGTCTCCGTAACCGGGGTCTCCGGTCAGGAGTTTCCAGTCTCCAGCTCGTATGGAGGCCTGGATGGCTGTATTCCAAATCCCATATCCTTTCTGCAGGGAACCACTGCGTGCATGGTTATACAGAGGGTCGATGTTGTGAAGGATCTCCAACCTGGGGGACTCCTTCCCTTCACTGATGGCTTCCCAAACATTATACCCATCCAGCCCCTCAGTCAGGGACTCATTGCCACCGGCTAATCCCACCAGTGTGGGGTACCAGTCAGTAATGTGTACCAGTGCTTTGCTCACCCTCCTCTTCTTCCTCAGCAGAGGGCTGTGGACGAACCCCAGACCTCGGATGCCGCCCTCCCAGTATGTGCCTTTGCGTCCTCTGAGTGGCCAGTTACTGCCACCGGACAAAGGCTGGCCACCGTTGTCAGTGGAGAAGATAACGACGCTGTTCTGATAGTATCCATACTTGCGGAGAGCGTATGTTATATTTCGCACCGCCTCATCAACAGCCGAGACCATCGCAGCGTACTTTCTGCGTGCCACGTTTTCCATCCCGCGGTACGGGTAGATGTACTCCCGCGGAGACTGCAGGGGTGTGTGAACAGCTTGGAAGGACAGGAAGATGAACAGCGGCTGGGAATGAGGATCATGGGTCGCCAGTATCTTGCGGACTCTCTGCGTGTACAGATGGGTGGAGTATTTGCCCTTCTGACCCCAGGCGACCGACTCCCCCTCGTGGAGGTCGAAGCCACACAGCCCGGGGCCGTCGCAGGAGTCGTAGGTGTAGTAGTTCACACTGCCTGTTAGGGAGCCAAAGTATGTGTCAAAGCCACGGCGAGTGGGCAAACACTCCTTCTTATAGAAGCCCAGGTGCCATTTGCCTACCATGTGGGTGGAGTAGCCGAGCTCCTGGAGCCTCTGAGGGAGGGTGACCTGGTCAAAGGGCAGGCAGTTGGGCTGTCGGGGCCGGATGATGGAGTGCTGGAGACCAGTGTGAGTCTGGTACCTGTGGAGTTAATGATTACGAGAACAGTCAGAAAGCCAAATGAAGCAACAACATCAATCAATCAGATTAAAAGTGTAAGAGCAGAGGTGAAGAAAAAGACCACAGAAGAGGGGGGAGGGAGTGAGACTGAGACTGTCCACACTTCCTTCCTCAACTGAAGTGTGGTGGTAGACATGAAGACACGTCACATACAGATGGTGGCACAGTGGCACTTTTACAACACAAACAACAGGGTATGAAAAGGTAAATATAGGCCTTGTGCCAGCAGGACCTAAATATGTCTGTTAGAAATATTTGATCAGAAAATATTTAATGAAGTTGAGAAGTATTTGGTTAGTTGATAAATGCTTAAGTCAGAAATGTAACACCCATAACTCATGTTAGTACGATGCTGATTTGGAAGATATGTTCTCATTCAAAATTTTATTTGAAGATATTTAAATTTAAGAAAACTTCCAGCTTTTTTTTAATTAAATTATATTGTATTGTTTGTTACAACAACAGGATCTATTCCAAATGACAAACCAACATTTTGGTTTGTAGCATAAATTATTTCATGTCTTTATATTTTCAGATATAAAGATCAATATTCCAAATCAATTCAAGTGTAGTTTTAGAAAGAAATAAAGAGAATATAACAAATGTGTTTTTTTAATACATCCAATCTGATAATTTCATCAGTCAAAAAATTGCACACAAAAACAATTCAGCAGATTTTTAAATTTTTATTTAAATCAATAAACACTAAACATTTTTGCTCAAATTAGATAAAAAATCTGCTTCAAACAGACAGACAAGTTATCCAGGGATTTGAGGACAAGCCGTTTACCTGCCGGTGATGAGCTGACTTCGGGACGGGGTGCAGATGGGCTGGATGTAATAATTCTCCAGCTTCACTCCATCTGCAGCCAGTTTATCCAGCACCGGAGTCCTGATGTCTGAGCTGTGGTAGCCGATGTCATTGAAGCCCTGGTCGTCTGTCATGATGAAAAGGATGTGAGGAGGCTGCGACACGGGAGGTCTGTCAATAAAACCTGGGTCGGGCTCGTTTTCCACCTGGTTAGGACTCATCAGATCCCAGGTCAGGTACCCGAGGCTGAGCAGGCTCATCATGGAGAAACCGGTCAGAGCTGTGGTTGCCATGGTTCCCTAGATACTTTAAATTACTTGCTAGAATATATTACACTGTCACCAAATCATTGTGCAGTGGGTTCTGGATGAAAAAAAATCTCTCATCAGTTGCCCCCAATTGATCCTTTGCGTACTTCGGTGGTGGTGGAGAAATCCTACTCACAGAAAAACCTCCATCCTCTGACTTTCCACCCTCTTTTACCTTCCTTTGAAAGCATTTCACTTTTCCTAGTGGTCTTATTAACCCCGCCCATTTGCCTTGCTGCCTCACTGAAATAACATCACCCCCCTCACCACCACCAAAGGCACACACAGAAGTATTTCTACTACATCCAGGTGTTAATGGTGAGTTTACACTTCACATAAGAAAAACTTGGATATATTTGGACATTATTCTGCAAAATTTAAGCAAGAATGACTCAACTTTGTTTGTATGTTTTCTTACTTTTGCTCCATTCAGTGTAAAAGTAGCTTTTAACACATCAAAAAAATAAGATCATTCACCCTTTTCTTCATTTAAAATGATCACTTCATGATCATTTTACTTTAATGAATCACACTGTCAACTTTTCAAATGACTACAAAGCAGGAACAACATCTTCCCATTTAGCCATGGTTGACAGGGGTCTACAGAAAAAGACCCTGGTTTCAAAAAAGAAAAAAACAAGCACGGTGTGTGGGGGAGATTTGGGTCTCAGGGTGGCTGTGGGGCCCGACAGACACAATCACAGACACTGTTCCCCACTCCACTCCACAGCACTCACAAACACTCCCTTATTATTCCTGCTGTTTTATGAGCTCTGCAGACCTGAGGAGAGAGACAGAGCAGACTTCCCAGACTCTGATAACATCTCCAACCAGGCGTCAAAGAGGCACTTTACAAATCATCCGTCGGGTCAACAGAAAGCAGCAGGACTGCACAGCCTCCGACGCAGCTGCTGAGTGCAAGTCCTGATCCACGCCATCTGGTCTGTACACCTTCATCATGCTGCAGAGTCACAGGAATCAGGGGTAGGACTGCAAACTGTAAAACTGTGGGAGGTATGAAACAATTCATGGGAAAAACACAAGGGGCATGCTGTGTAGTGTGGAGATGCATTTTGAAGCCGGGAATTTTGCATCAGACTGTCACCATGTTGGTTTTTTGGAGCCAGAAGTGACCATATTTGGTAACAAAAGGAGGAGTGAGGAGGCAGGTCTGACCTTTGAACCCGAGGGAAGCTAATGACATCAGAATGACTTGTGGAAAAAAAGGTTGATATAGATAAAGATATTAAATAAAAAAATGTCAATTATTGTATTGAAGTTAATTGGAACCAGAGATTTTTTTAGCCAGCATCTAGTGGCCATCAGTGGAATTGCACTTTATTGTACTTCCATATTGGCTTCACTTTAGAGAACCGGTTTCTGCATCCATGTCTTTGTGCAGTGTATGGTCTAAGACATTTCTGATACAGACTTATTGTATCGACCACAACAACCACGGCATCACAAAGAGAAAGAGAAATAAAATACTTATGGAGTTAACAAGCCAAATCATTATTGGTATAGAAAAACAAACTGCAGTGCTCAATAACACCATTTAATTCCCCATGCTCTACCATTGTCATCCTCTGTACATTCACTGCAATGTATTGCAGGATATGCTTTTCACTTTAAAACTTAATTCTTTTGAATACCTTAAGGTCACTGAGGGTAAGCCTGCACACACACACAAAAAAATTGATCTGTTAAAGTCAGGACTTGGTCAACATCCTGAAAGGTAAAACATCACACCTTGCAAATGTTGATATTGGGACTTGTGGGCATGGAGGTCGCGGGGTGTGAGGCTCCTTTAAAGGCCCTGAAGCTGTGGCCGGGCATGTTTGCCCAGCAGCAGCAGCCTCTTTGGAGCAGAGCTTCTCAGGGTAAGGCAGGTCAAGCTGGGGAAAGAGGGAGAAAAAAATGATTGAGGTGCACCTGAAGTTTTACCCCTTCGTGTTTATTTATGTACTTTTCCTAGAGGGAGCGGCTCAGAGACATCTGAAGGTCCTCACAAAAATCTCTGCCGAAACCCAGAGATGTTGTGCAATTACACTGAGTGAAGACGATATTGGTCATTAACCCTTTGAAGGGCACTCATGTCATTGAAACACTTGGAAATTCACAGTTTGAACCCTCGAGTGTCACTGGAGGACTTTTTTCTTTTGTGACCTTTTGAAAAATTTTGGTTTTATGTTGAAAACCAAGGTCAGTGAAGTTACCATATATGGTTACTTGCCAGTCTAGAGTGAAAAAATATTAAAAACACATACGTTAACTTAAAGATTTAGAAAAACAAAGGTCAAAATACAGTTTGGAAGATAGATTATGATGTAAACTAATGATTTATGGTAATACTTAAAAAGAAATAGCACATGCAACTAAAATATCCATCACTTCCCCCATTATTATTATTATCAAATGTGCCAGGTAGAAACTTGAGAGGACTTTTCTGTTTAGTTGAAATGCTCTGACATCATAAAGGTTCGGCATGTGGAAGCTACACATAGCAAGTTAGCATTTAACATGAGCATTTATTTACTAACAGAACATGACATAAAATGTAAAATGTAACATAACATTGCATTTTCCATAAGATTGAATTTTGTAACATTGCAGAGAAAGATTTGCTTGATGTGAGAGACACCATTTTTGTAGTCCACTGAAGTTACTACGGTAACTTGTACAATAAAGGCAATAGCTAAAGGTTCACAACAAAGGGTTAAAGTCAACTCAGACAAAAAGAGCGGCAAAGAAAGACAGTGATATCACTTCAGGACAAAAAGCGTCTCTGGGTCCTTGGAGTACACACTTATGAGACGTGACTCACCTGTTTTCTGTTGGTCAGAGGTGTAACTGCGGCAGCTCACCGTGTCAACAACAACTCTACTCACATCCAACACCGCAACACAAACAACACACACATACCGACGCTCACATCTCAAACACTCACAAATATTAACATAAGCATGTGTCCTTACCGGTTACACTCCAAGGTCTGAAGAGAGGTTGATAGGTTGATACCACAGATGTATGAAACCTCGCATCACACATTAACTAATCCTTATGTGAAATGTCAAAATAATTCCAGTAAGAATTCAACCATTGACCCAGAAATGGTTTCGATGGCAGTATTTATAGAAACAGTTTCCTCGCCATGCACCTGAATCACAATTTCACTGACCCTGAAATGCTGAATAAACATCGTGCTCGGTTTCTGGAGGCTATTTTTTACAGTTATTTGTTTGTCTTAACTGATCTTGGGCTGCTGCTAAGAATCCAAAATATGTTAATTTATTAATATTCTCATAAACCACAGCTGTCTAAATCCAGTAAGAGCCAAATGTGAGACACACAGTAAGTGGTCATGTCAGGTATGTTGGTATGGGAGGTCACACATGAAGCAGACTTATTGTTGTTGTTTTGACTCAGTGGAAATGAAAGTTTAAGTCTCAGACTTTCATTTCTCTGTGCACACTGTCAGTACAGTACAGTAATCCCTCCATATATCGTGCTTCAACTTTCATGGTTTCGCTCTTTGCATTCATATCTAAATGTATGTCGCAGATTTCTCATTCGTTCTCAGATCTTTATATTTCTGGTACATGTTTCCTCAGTTGGTCTGCCCAGTTGATTTCATGCACAGGACACGATGGCTGAGAAGCTACCCAATCAGAGCACACGGTTAAGTATCCTGAGCGCTGATTGGCTCAGATCGAGCTAAGCAGCAGTCCAGACTGTACAATACCCACATTTTGTATTAGATTATCACAATATATCTAATATAACTTGGTAAGTAAAACGAGTGTATTGCTATATATTACAGTAAATACTGTTTTTGTTAAAATATGTATTATTACAATGTGTAATAATAACTGTATTATGTATTAAATAAAGCTCCTCATTGATATACATATACAATATGTATATTTGTGCGTTGTGTATAAATAGTGTGTTTAAATACATAGTTTCAACCAATCTTTCCTAATATCTGAGAGAATATTAAGGGTTTGTTGTATAACTGTGTGAGAATGTATATAAGGGTGTGGGAGGGTTTATAGGGCATAAAATATATAAAAATAACCATGTAAACATATGGTTTGTACTTCGTGGTTTTTCACCACGATCGAGGAGGGGTCACTGAATATCATCAGACCATATTTGGTGTGAAAGAAAGAATCTGACATTCTTTGGATGTTTAAAAATATGATTGAAACTTTTAAGTTTCCAACTTGGTAACATTACAAACTTGATTTTATTGGAGCTGTGAACATCTGTGGTGTGTTTGCAAGTTGCTAATTACCTCCTAATTTCCCAGTCCCTTCACACAGGAAGTGAACAGAGTACCATGCAACATCATAAATTTAACAACACTTCATTTTCTCCACCTTTTAATAAAAAGTGGACATATAAAACACAATCAAGGGTTCACACTGAAGCTAAGTAGGAGACTCATTCATGTTAGTTCTGGTATGGTACATGGTCTCCAAACCACATGTTGACTTTTCACTTCTTCTTTCTCCTGTATCTGCATTCTCACTGTCAGATCAACGTCATCAGTGCAGAGATGAGACCTTTGTGTGTTTTATCTCTAAACATTCAGATTACCCAGCTCATAAACTCCAAACGAACACACACATGCTCACAACATCTTCTCCTTTTTACATCTCTTTCAAAACATTTCAAAATAATGAAGTTTAAAGGGAAACAGAGAACAGAGGGGTGCTGCTGCCGCTGCTCTGTGTCGGTCGGCACCAGATGTTGGCTTTGGCTAAAGGAAGAGGGGCTGTTACCGAATACGACTGCTCCCCCTCACTGCGAACACTACCCCCTTTCTAATCAGCGCAGTCCTGCCAGTAAACCTGCACATTACTCCACCCCTCACCCCAATTTTCTAATCTGAGTAAGACTGGCTGGAAGTGCTGTTTTTTTCCTGTGCGCCAACCCCGAGCCAAAAGCTTTACTTCAAGCGTATTCAGCTTGTCGCCTCTCTTCAATGTACAATACTGCCCTTGTTTCAGAGTTTGCTCAACATTTCTTTTTTCATCTTTTACGACTTTTCAACAACAGTTCATCAAACCAGGTGTGATTTACAGGCCTGAGACACTCCTCCTCCTCTCCTGGTTCAGTTTGGGTGAATGTAACAGTCCTCATCAGTGTAAATATATAAAAAGATTGTCATACAGTTGCTGATATTTGCCGTACAGAAGCTCTAAACTACTGAAGCTTTAAATTACAGCTGACTAGTCGACTGCTTTGCTGTGACAGACTTCAACTGTTCACGGTTCACTGATCAAACAAGCTGAGTGAAGTTATTGCACTTAACTGGTTTCAATTTTGGAAGATATAGATCATTTTAAAATACGCATTTTCACAAAAACTATAGATTTAAATGAGATGATTTTAAATAATAAAAATGACATTAATGTGTTTTAGCAGAATTGTGTGTTTCACAGTTTCTCTTCATTAGCTCGTGTGGGTGCGAGTCTCAGTCAGTCTATGTGGTTTACCATGTGCCATATTTAGTTTCAGCGGCTACAGGCTTCAGTGTCAGTAGATCTGCAGGAAACAAATGTCAAACGCATTAGAAAGAAAGAAAACACTTCAAATGAATCAAAGGAAGAGGAAGATCTCTCTCTGCCACTTCACATCGTCCACACATCAGGCCTTATACCAGGTGAGACCTCACAGGTGAGGCAGTCTCCTGAGGCAGAGCTGCAGTGCTGGCCTCAGCCCCGGATTGAATGAATGTTTGATTTGGCTGCTGTGAAGCCGCAGCAGCACCTGGTCGGAAAGGCCAGACACAACACTTCATTACGACTACTTCTCCAAAGCCACCTGGATGGACGGCTGAAATCGACTTAATGAAGAATCAATAGAGGACTGTGTATATTTAACTTTTACTTGTCATTACTTTTTAATGAATAAATAAATCTGTTTAACAAATCTGAAGATATTAACGCACCTATGTAAGTGTTTGGCTTAAATCAGGTTTTACTGCTGTGGCAGCGCTGACAAGTTGTGACACATTAAAGGTCCCCAGCTCCACCAAATCTCAGCGGCTGTAGTTGGAGGTAATTACCTGCGGAGTGAGTGCAGAAGTGAGCTGCTAAACGCTGGGAATGTAAAGCTGATTTATTTCCTATGAAACAGACTGCCATTTACAAAGGTAACCTGTACAAATATCCCAGACATGTTCCTGCAACATGTCATCACAGCCAAGGGAAATTTTTTGTTGTTCTCAAGGATGTCGATTGACTTGATTTTCATTTTTTCCGTTTCCCCAATAACTTTATATCACCCCCGAAAATCCTATTTTTACACACTTCACTTTTTAAATCAACATATTCTGATGTTTAGCAGAAAAGTGAGGTGAGGAAGTATCACATTTCCTATTTTACATATAGTTTTTCTTCCATAAAACCTTGGTGGTCTGTGCCATCAACACTCTGAGACTGAGAGCTGAGTCAGCGTCACAACCAGCTCGTTAGACCGGGCTGATGGTAGATGAGTGTATGTGTGTGTTTGAGGAAGAAGGGTTGTGAAAAATGGTGAAATTAAGCTTAGTGGGACCCGCTGAGTACTGACGATGAGTTTGGAATACACACTGTTTTCTTTACCTGGTTTCCCTAATGAATGGGGCTCATTCAGCTGTTTTCTCCTGCTGATCCTCTGCCTACCCAATACTCTCCTCTAGTGTGACCCAAGGTCTCACCCCCAGCTCTGTTCCCTGGCAGCCTGTGTGTGTCCATCACCTTTAGTTTCCTCCTAGCCAATCAGACAAAAAAAAAACTTTTATCCAAACACACCTGACAGACAGGAGACTGACCTTCCTGGAAGTTATTTCAGATTGGTCCATTTGATTGAACAGTTTGGAGATTGTCTGGCTTTGTGGATGAGGGATGTTTTTCTAACAAAAAGAGAGTTGAGTCCAGAAACCTGAAGCCACAAGAGAAATAACTGAAGTGGTAGCTAGGAGGGACACCGAGGTGAGGTTTATTTTGGGACTTTGAGGATAATGCTACTGTTATTTCTTCAAGTATGAGGCATTGTTCATCCTCTGTCATCACAGCTGAACATACAATGATCATAGACAGAAAAGGTCAGTTTATTTATTTATTTATTATATATACTGATACTGATATTTATTTATTCGTTTTTTATCTCAGCTTCACAAGAGACTCAAGCCTTTTGGATTGTACACTGGGCAAAAACCACATTACACCCAAGGCAGAGCTTTAATGTACATGTCACATGTATCTGCTTTTGGAGACGACTTGCATGAATTTAGAGGTTGAAGCAGCAACAAGGAGTTGCTATAAAAGATATAATCCTTCATGAAAGTTGTTATCATACAGTTTAATGTCAAGAATCTAGGAGGAAACCTAATGTGATCTTTTAAAATCACATCTTAAAAATGTTTAAATATGAAGTAGATTAAATGTTCCAGGTATTTTGCCTACACTGGTTAAATATTACACTGACATAGTAACTTCAACATCTACATAAAATAGAAATGGCTGTCAGACCAGTTCCTACTTTTTTTTTTTACTTTATGTTTTATTTTATTAACGCCTGATGGTGCCAATATGCTCAAGGATGTAAAACCACCAAAAACCATGAAAGCCTCTACACAAAGTCTTCAAGAAGCAACCTTGAGACACTCATACTGGCAGAAAGACAGATCAGATGACTGGCTTAGTCTCTTCCAAAATATATATTTAAAAATAATAAAAATAAAAATCAAATAAAACCCATGTGGAACATTTCCCATATTACCCATAAAAGGAGATTGGTCTAAATCACTGGTTTCCTTCCTGGGGCAGGATATGCAGCTCAGCTGAAATTGAGGGAAACTTCACCACAGTCATTACAGGCAGGTAGAAAAAGAAAGACAGACACAGAGAGAAGGTTGATCTATAGGCTCAAGTATTTGAAAGGACAGTTTAACTACAGGCTGATTTATGCCCAGATGAACATTAAATTCAACAGATTATGTAAAAATGCAAAACATCAATTCAATATGAACAACTGAAATATGTTACAGCAGCAGTAAAAGACTTATTTGGATGAGTATTTTTACCGTCTATGGTACTTACGGTATTCATGCCTGGACAGAGGCTGCGGAACTACAGCTCCCATGATGCTTCGCAGCGGCGACACGGAACCACATCCTGAGTTCAGAGTTCAACACAACATGCGGGTCTCACTCGCAGTTACTCTGTGCATGATGAGGTTAGTTTTATCATGAGTATATTCATCTCGTTACTTTTCTGTGTAGTAGTCGACTTCTCCTTGTTTTGTCGGACATGTCCGTGAACGCATCAAAGCACGAGCTGATCCAGCTGATCCACCGCCATTTGAAGGAGCATGGTTTCCACTCAGCTGCAGATGAGCTTCAGAGGCACAGCCCACAGGTCAACACTGCCCACACACACACACGCACACACACATCGACACAGTGACTGAAACTGACACATGTTACAAAGTTGTTCAGTTATAAAATTGTAACGTGGATGGTTTGGAAATCCCCTGTTTTTCTATCCAGTTTCAGGTAATCCATCTTAATATTGTGGTGATTTTTCAAAACAACATTAAATTGAACCACCCTGATCCAGATGCAGACTTTTCAACATGACACAATCCGGTTTACCAGTGCTTTAAATGGGACTACAACATAACACAGTGTTGCTACTAGCTATGTATAAAGCATCAGGTAACATAACCAACAGGAGTCACTTGTGTGTTTTAATTTAAAGAGACAGAATCCAGCAAAATATAACAGTGCAAACATCTCTGCCATTTTCAATCTTTCATGCAGTCTTCTTTTTCTGTGCCACACACTCTTCAATGTGAGGTTGGGAAGGTGTTTATAACATATAGAGTATCTAACTAAACTCTCATCAGTAAAATCTTCATTGATTCTCCCTCTGAGATGAAGTGATCTCACTCTTCAACAGTCAGATGCTATTTTTTTTTTCCTTAGTTATTACAGTTTACGCCCTCCTGGGCTTGGATAATACCAGATATGACGGTTGTTTTCAGCCGACCCTGAAATATTCTGGACATCACCCGATCCATGCACATTTATTATGGTTCAATATGACGGTTGACTTCCTGCAATGTCTGAGCATCCAGCCAGTCTTGTTTTCCAAAGCAGCATCGTGCAAATGGAAAACTGGGTGTGGCATCATATATGATTCAGATGATTTGTTCTGTTCAGGCAAGTCCTTATCATGTGCAGCCATGCTGCAGTAGATACAACCCAACATTTAGAAAGGCGATGGTGTTCACGAGTTCGTCGATAATAATACCATCACAATGTTAACCTTGTTTGTTTAAGCTTAAGCTCAGTAGAGGTTTTGTTTGTGCCACTCCTTTGATTACCTTTCACTGACAACAAA
The DNA here is from genome assembly GCA_900323345.1 of Pseudochromis fuscus. Classification (NCBI taxonomy): domain Eukaryota; kingdom Metazoa; phylum Chordata; class Actinopteri; family Pseudochromidae; genus Pseudochromis; species Pseudochromis fuscus. The sequence continues at coordinate 19,094 of OOFC01029772.1, read as the reverse complement.
ATGTGTGTTGTGAAATCTAAACCAATCAAGATGAAGATTGCTTCATGCTTTTAGTACATCTGCTGCACCATGTAAAAAAATGTTTCTTAATAATCTGCAGGGGGAGACAAATACATCAGCATCATTGGTGGACATCTACAGTTCATGGTTGAAGTGAGTATTCAACTTCAACTATGAATTTTTACTTTTTTAAATTACATGTATAACTAACTGTTGTTTTTATGACTAAAGGACAAAAGGTAACTCAACCAAAAAGTCCAAATCTGAAGGAGGAAAGACTTCAACTAAAGGTATTACTTCTTCCTTTCTTTCTGTACTGCACATTTAGAAAGCTGAAGTACTTGGAGGTACTTACAGGAGGAATACATCTGCTGCATGAAGAGTTACAGTAGCTTCCCCTGTTAGTACGTGTGATTGAGGTTAACAGTAGCCAACGTTGAGGCAGCAGAAAGAGAAGCGGTGGAGTATTTGAATGCATTGTAACACACTCTGTACTTTTTGATTAGCCAACAAGACCACCACAAAGAAGAAGAAGGATAAACCTGCAAAAACATCAGAGACACAGAAGAAGGTGAATTTTTATTTTTGCTTTCACTTCTCTTTGTGGCAGTTCTTAAAATTTAACAAGCGTCTGATTCTTTCTTCTCCTTTTCTGTTTTTTAGTCTGTTCCTGCAAAAAGGAAAAAAGGTGAAGGAAAATCTGCAGGAAATGTCATCAAGGCGAAGAAATCAAAGACTCAAACAACAGACAAGGTGGCGGCGGCTGCTGGTGGGGATGATTCAGACTCTGACAGCAGTCTGGATGTAGAGAAGTGGAAGAAACTGGTCCTGCAGATGTCAGGTAGGGGTGTGGGGCTAAAAAAACAAAATAGGAAGGAGTCAGCGAGTGCATCATTCATGTGCAGGGATATAAAGGATGAGGTTATGAGGAGAATCCTACAAAAATAAAGTTACTCCAGTCCAGCCAGTTTTGGAGTGATGCTGTGAGGTTTGGAGATACTAGACTGTGAGGAAGGGAATGTAGCTGAATGGCTCCAACAACGTAAAAGACATTTATGGTTTTAAGTTTCTCACCTGCTGTCCAATGACAGTGATGTGCCAGAATCAAATAAAATCTCTGAAAACTCATTATTCCCCATGTAACAGCACATACACAATGTTATACACAAAGTAAATAAAAGGAAGACAATTAACCAGTGCACCTCAGGACTGCATGCTGATTGTGGTTACTGTGGGGCCATCTGTTTTTCATCTGCATCCATGTTGTTTCTCACACACAATGCCACTGTCCTCGTAAATTGGCAGCTGTGGCTCAGGTGGTGGAGCGGGTCGCCTATGAATCGCAAGATTGTGGGTTCAATCCCTGATTCCTCCTGTTGAAGTGTCCTTGGGCAAGACACTGAACCCTAAGTTGCTTCCAATGGAGGCTAGCGCCTTGCATGGCAGCTCGGTAGCCATTGGCGTGTGAGTGAATGGGTGAATAAGTTGCCTTGTGAAGCACTTTGGGGCCAAGCTAAGGTCAAGAAAGCACTATTTAAATCTCCTCCATTTACCATTTAAATTGACCCTGGTCCTGTGTCTGTCAGACTCCATTTTAAAAATAAAACCTCAGATTAAGAGTACAACATCTCTGGCCAAACTGTGTTTTAGGATCGCATATGTTAGACAGCTTTGACACACTTTTAACACTTTTTTTAAAAAAATAATAAAACTTAGAATAACTATTTTTGATAGTAACTCAGTCTTTCTGCAAAAATATAACAATCAACCAGTTTTCTACCATTTTAATTTTACCCACTTTGCAAAGTGGCTTGAAGATAGTTTGTTGTGTCATTCCTTCCACCACAGACCAAGCTGTGCTTCATCACAATAAGCTTTATTAAGTCAGATATAGACGTCCTGCAAAGAGGAAAAGTGTATGTTGATTTTGTTTGGAGGTTTTCATGTTGTGAGAGGTTGTGGTAGCTGAGAAGTCAGGGAGAGCTGGGTCCTTTCACTCTAAGAGGGAAAGACAACCACCAGACAGGACAGCACCACCCATGAACAACCTCACCACGGAAAACAGTGATTTCATACAAACAGAGCAGCAGCTGTTTGCCTGCCACTGATGTTTTTACTTTTAAGCGTTTGCGCCAAAGAGCCAAAGTTTGTTCAGTGTTTTCTCTGTCCACAGAGGCTGACATCGCCAAGATGGACACCATCAATGCTCTGGACTCCTCAGCTCCCCAACCCAAGAAAAAAAGAGTCAGAAAACCCCGGGCGAAGCCTGCGGCAAAAACTAGTGCTCCTGTTGAACAGACTGATGAGACGATTAAACAGAATGAAAAAGTGAAAGAGGAAGCTGTGACGCAGACGCCAACAAAGAGTCGTACGCCCAAGAAGAGCAAGCCAAAAAATACTCCACCTGTGACCCCCACTCCCACCACAATCCTCAACACTGTGGAGGACAAAGCAGCCACATCCACTCCCACCCTCTCAAAACAGACAACAGTCAAAGCAAAAAGGGAAATTATAACTCCCAGTGAGGAAGCAACTGATGAGACAACGTCTGAGCCCAAGAAGAAGAAGAAGAAGAGGGAAAAGGAGGCGAGTGAAGACAAGGTTGAAGTCAACACAAGTGGGGCCGGTGAAGATGGAAAAGAAAAAGACAGTAAGAAGAAGAAAGTCACAGAGCAAGGGTGTGTCGAGAAACCAGTGGAGGAAAAGAAAAAGATCAAGGGAACAAAGAAAGATAGTAAAACAAATGAAACGGAGGTGATTGTGAATAGTAATGATGGGAACAATGATGCTGAGAATATTTTAGAGCCAGTCGTACATGAAAAGAAAGCAAAGAAGAAAAAAGTGAAAACTGATGGTGAGGAAAGTTCAGCACCGGCAGCTGAAGAGAAGAAAGTAAAAAAGAAACATGTAGTTGCTCAGGAGGGAGATTCACAACAAGTAACTGAAGCAGTAAAACAAGATACAGAGCATGTAAATAATAAAGAGACAGCTAACAGTAAGGAAAATACTGAGTACAGAGCTGAAGAAAATGGAAATTCAGATCAGGCATCTACAGAAAAGAAAGCAAAGAAGAAGAAAAAAGAGAAAACTGATAGTGAGGAAAGTCCAGCGCTCGCAGCTGAAGAGAAGAAAATAAAGAAAAAGAAAAAGACAGTTGATAGTGAGGGAGATTCACAACAGGTAACTGAGGATATAGAGCCTGTAGTAAAGATTAAAGAGACTGCTAACAGCGAGGAAAGTGCCGAGCAGATAACTGAAGAAAAGAAAACAAAGAAGAGGAAAATTGAGGTCGTTGACAGTGAAGAAAATCCAGAGCAAGCAGTTACAGAAAAAAAAGCAAAGAAGAAGAAGAAGAAGAATCCTGCCGCCACAGAGACACCTCCTCCAGTCAGCCTGGAGACCGCAAGTCCTCCAACAGAGAAGAAGAAAAGTGAGTCAATAATCCACTGAAAACCTGGCAATGTGCAGCTTTTCACAGGTTGTTTACATTTTTATTTGTTCCCTCAGAGAAAAGCAAGTTAAAATCAGCTGAGGTCCCAGAAACACCAGCAGCTCCTGTCCAAGATGCTACAACAACACAAACCATCCAAACAGCCTCGAGCGACACACCTAAAAAGGTATCACAATACTGTCATCTTCACCAGGTCAACATGTTTGATCAGTCAGTTTCAGTGCTTGTGGACAATAACTCTCACATCACCTAATGTGCAGTGTTTCTGTAATTCTCCACAGAAAAAGAAATCCTCTAAGAGCAGAGAGTCGTGAAGATGTTTGACTCTTCATCCCTGCAGAACTACAGGATGAAGGCAACACACCATTTCTGTCCTGCTTTTAACCGTATCATAGTGGTTAGAGGGATCACTTAAATCTGTAAAGAGACACATTTTTATTTTGGTAAATTTTTTTATCTTTTTTATTCATTCTGTGTGAGTGTGGCAGACTGTGTCACAGCTGTCTTTTTAAGTCATGATTTGTAAGGTAATTTTTGTTTTTAATGACATGAATATGGAAAAGCAGTTGACTGATTGTGTAATGAATTAATAATGACCGCTTTAGTATTTGTTTTTACAGCACAGTTCAGTCA
>OOFC01029772.1:0-14990 GCA_900323345.1 Pseudochromis fuscus | reverse complement strand
CTCATTGAAACACACTCTCTTGCAGTTTCAGCCATTTTCCCCAGATTTCTCAATATTTGTTTCATCTTGTCTTATATTTGGTACAAAACACGAAAATTTTATGAAGAAAAAAAGAATCCATATGCAGTTTTTCAGCTTTATATTTATTCAGGGTAACATGAAAATATTTTGGTATTGGGCAAATGTCTCTGTATGTAAGAAGCATTTTTTTTAAAAAACAAACAAACAATGTTTTAAATGTTTGATAAAATCATCCTGTATGCATTGTACAATATACTTTTAATACAAACTTCTCAAAGAAATTGAGTGTGCAACTGCAGTTGTTGCCTTTTTTTGCTGCATGTGTGTCAGACACAACATCCACACTCCACATAACCTCCATTTAACCTTCATATAATCTCCACATTTCACACAGCCTCCACACGACTTCCCTACAACCTTCATGTATCCTTCACACAACTGTCATACACTCCACGTAACCTTCATGCAAACTTCACACAACCTTCAAACCTTTATACCACCTGCACACAACTGTCACACAACCTTTGTTAATTGTTTTTTTTTTCGTAATCGTTGCGATGAATCGCTTCATGAAGCACGAAGATGATGGAAAAGTCGTAGTCCGGCGTTGAAGATGGAGCCGCACGTTTTCTTATATATTGTTATGTATGTATTATATTATGTATTATTTTTCTCAAAGTCATGGGACAAGGTACGGGCCGAAAATCGTCTTTATAGAAAATAGGGTGCCAATGCATTTACATTATTACAATACTATAGTTTTCTAGAGTAGACTTAAGTCTTGAATCTGCTGTTGTAAACAGACATAGATCCGCCAGGGGGCGCTGCCACAGGCTAGACCGGAACCAACGAAGAAGAGTATGTCTCAGTGGCTACAAACATAGCAACACTCTCACCATGAAATAAGTAACTGATATTTAGTTGTTTTATCTTCACGTTATTGAGGATCAAATGTGGAGGTTAAACAAAGTTCGGCACAAAGCTGGTCGACACGCGGACAGCTCGGAGGAGGTCAGGTCGAAGAGAAGAGAGCAGGAGAGAGGTGAGACTGGTGAAGATGTGTTTGGGTTAACTTATACTTACTAACCATGGACTGTGTTACTAACTAAGTAGGTTAAGTTAACGTCCATTGCGTAACGACTGACTACGTTAACGTTTAAAGACGCTGTAATGTTAAAGGTAATTTACAAGAAGAGTTGAGATTCAACAATATATAATATTATAATTTTATTTTCTGTGTTTGAATGTTTATTAGCACAATTGGGTGAATCAGCAGTTTATTTAACTATATCACATGAAACCCCCCCCCTCAGTCTCCAAATCCTCCCACTCACCCCACCATAAAAGAAGAATAATACCACTAATACCAGTAAATGTCCCAGTCACATACAGATTTATCACGTATATTTGTACAAGACATGAGTGATCACACATTTGTCTTTTTAATAATAGATTAAAAGATAGAAAGCTTTTGTTATTTGCAGTCCCTAGTATAGTTAGTATGTCCAAGGAACTATAAAATCTGTCTATATCTTAACCTGTTGTTGTGTTTGATAAACTAATACATACATTCCTGTATAGGTTGAACTTGGTCTTTTATTTTGTGCAGTGATTTGACAGTCAGTAACTTTTCTGTCCTCTATGTTTTATATCAAAAGAAGACGGGTGTTGTGGTCTTTGATAAATAAAATCAAAATCATAAGTAATATAGTTTCGATAGCTAATTGTAAACCAGCATGGTGTAATTCAGTATTAATTTTACGGCCTTCACGATCAGTGTTCGTGTAATAAGAGGACAACAAAATCTAAGCTGATGTCTAGTCCTAATGTTCTCATAGGCCTGAGTCTGACAGGGTTTGTACAGCATGGTTACATCAAACAGGTGTAAAGTAGGATGTGGTTTCCCGAACTAAGTGTTGTGTTAATTCCTGAAGTGCTGAGACAGGCCCGCAGAGACAGACAGCTTGTGAGCAAGAGACTCCTGCTGAATGAAGATGAGGAGCAGCGAGAACTCCCCATGGACACCACCCCAGGAGAAGCGGTCAGTGGCAGAAGTTGAATTAGATTGTGTGTATGTTGCAAGATTCAATAAAATTAGTGATATGACCAACATACCAATTTCTCTAGGACGTGGTTGCTTTGGTCCACAAGCTTCAACACAGCGGGGCAGAGAAGGAGGCCCACCTGAAAGCCTTGAGTAAAGCTCTGCGTGACCCCTCAGCACAGCTCACCTTCATCAAGTAATTTCCATCACCATATTCAGTGGTTTTAGATATCGTTACTTCCATCACAACTCTCTGGGAATCTGTTTTTCCTCCCAGGCAGGAGAACAGTATGCATCTCCTGGTCGGGCTCCTCACCGGCTCCAACGCTCAGTGCCGTCTGCAGGCTGTTCGGTGTCTTCATGAGTTGTCTCACTCCCCCCACGCCATCGTGGCACCAACCTGTCTGCCTGCCACCTCCTACCTGCTCACGTACCTGTCTGGCCCGAGCACTAAGTTCACAGTGAGTGCTCAGTTATACCGGGTAGTGTGTGTGTAAATTATTACTTCATTATGCAAAGGGTTTTGATTTTCCCTGCATGCATGTTCACAGGAGCTGTGTCTCTATACTCTTGGTAACATATGCCCAGACAGTGAGGTTGTCAAAGACAGACTCCTGGCCCAGGGAATAATACCAGCTTTGGCCAACTGTGTAGAGGTAAACCAACAATAACAACAACTAACTCTACTCATTAATTACAAACTAATTTTCTACATGGAGGTTAACATGTCGCTTTCGATTTCTTTGTTTGTCTGTCAAGAACCAGAGACATGACCTTGCTGTGGTGGAAGCTGTGGGGTTCACCCTCTCTCAGCTTCTCCAGGCCAAAGATGCAGCAGAGAAAATAATCCCGTAAGTACTCTCCTCATGCGCTAGTTCATCTTTTCAGTCTCTACAAAGCTGTTGTTTGAGGAAATGGTAAAATGCTTTTCTTTGAGAGGTCAGTTGTGTAGTGATCTTCCTCTGTGTCTACAGGATGGTCCTGGCCTCCAGCTTACCTTCACACTTGCTATCAGTCCTGACTCCTGACTCAAAGTTTGGCCTGGCTCCTGCCATTGAGTGCGCATGGTGTCTACACTACCTCACATGCAGGTGTTAGCAAGTGTTGACAGTTAATTGTATTTTCTAGTTTGTTGTTTTCTGTAATTGCTCCATAAATTACTGATCAGAATGATCAAGATCTGTCTCTCTTCCTCCTTTATCAGCTCTGAGGACAACAGAGAGCTGTTGGCTCAAGGGGCTCTGTTGAAGTGCAGTTCTCTGTTAGTGTCACTAGGTGGTGCTGTGACTGAAGGAAACAAAGATGAAGGACAAGAACTGGTGAGGAAATTAATGGATTAAGTACAGTGTATAGTATAGTTTGTTAGTTTTGTGTTTTTTATTTATTGACTGTTTTAGAGCAGTGTTTTATTAGAGTGTATGTCAGTATGACAGTCAGTTTAAAGGGGCTTGAAAATTTCCTTGAGGGAAGTTTATGGGATGTTTGTTTTCTACCTAATGCATTAAAGTAAAGTATCAGCAGTATCACTGCTAAATAAACAATAAATTCACTGACAAAAAATAATGACCAAAAATTGAGGTTGTCATAATTATCAAGTGTGTTTGGTTGTTTCTTCCATTATACAAATCATTTTTCAGTTGCATGTCACACAAGAAACCAAATGCATTAACAAGGCTTGAGGTATTGACATCACTTAAAATCAAATAAGTATCTACTGTGAGATATTTTCAATAGAAGGGTCCTAAACTGAATTTGTATACTGGAAAACTGGAGTAGAAACTCAAACAGAAATGTACAGTATAGATTTTTTTTTTTAAAACTTTTTAAGTAAAAGTGAAAATAACCAGTTAAGTCTTTCAACTGAGATGAATCACAAAACCTCATTAAGGTGTCCTCTCCAGCTTGTCTGTCCGCTGCTGAGGTGTGTAGGAAACCTCCTCACCTCCTGTCCAGTGGAAGACCTGAGCACTCAAGTGGATGGTGATCGTCTTCTGGTTGCTCTGTGTGCAGTTGTTCAGGCCTACCTGCACACCCGGCCAGCCTTGGCCAGAGAGACTGCGTGGGTCCTCAACAACCTCACAGGTTCCACCCATTTGGTTCAGTCACCTTTGACCTCTGCTGAGTCGTGAACACTGATTCCACTTTGCTTTTTAAATTACAGGAACTTGGTGGGATTTGATCAGAGTTGATTTGGGGACAGTTCATATCAGCAGCCATTATTCAGACCTCAGGCACACAAAGTACTTTAAGTCATCATGATTGAATATTAATTGGATTTAATTAGTAATGATGGGACACAATGTTCCCACAATTGTTGCTGGTTTAGACACTGATGTCTTTGTGTAATCTGATGTGTCCCATTGTGTTTCCCTTCACTCTGCGTTTCAGCTCATTCCAGTGAAGTCTGCTCTGCTCTACTCACCCTCAACTTGGTGCCAGGTCTGATCCAGCTTCTGCCTTTCTCTCAGGGCATTAATACCATGGTTAGTACAAGTTAAAGCTAAATATTAATGGTGGACATTGTGTTTGCTCTGAAATTTTCTGAATCAATCAGGTATTTTTACTTGACTGATGTATTTTCTCACACACCTCAACAATGTTACTGTTATGTCTCTGGTTTTGATTGCTTGTTATACTTAGGTCCTCAGGATTCTAGCAAATGTTGCCCACAAGAAAAAGGAGTTCTGTGTCCAACTGGCGCAGCTTGGATTGCTGTCTGCTCTCTGCGCTACGCTTAAAATGGCCGATCGAGACATGGTGACCCTCAGTCTGGATGTCTTGTTCATGCTGATAGTTAGTAGTTCACAGGTGAGCAAGGCCACAGTTTATTATTAGATGATGAGGTGAAAAGAATTTTCCTGGTGTGGCATCAGTAAATATTCTTGTCTTTTCTTGTCTTGTCTTGTCTCAGGTGGCAGAGGAGTTTGTGAAGCAAGATGGACTGTCACTGTTAGAAGTCATCCAGTACAACAGTGAAGGAGAGATGAGGCGAAGGGCAACGTACCTCCTGGAGGAGCACTTACTGACCTACAGACCCTAACCCTACAGCAGTGTTTACATCGACTTTGAGGTATTTTAGAGTTTAAAAATGGTGGATGTGAGCTGCTGCAAGAAAACATCTTATTCTGCTGAGGTCACAGAGCACCTTGTTTACATTTGGACATCTGTACATTTTAAAATCTCTATAATGATTAATGATTGAATGTTTATAGTATGATACCATTGGTCCTCAGTGTTGTTACTACTGGTATTTTAATATCTGTAATTATGAAAAACTGAAATACTTGAGGTTCATTACATTTTTGTAAAATTGTATTTCTACTCAGAAATATTGACACTGAAGAGGATTGATGTATTTTTTGCCATGAAGTCTGTCACCTGAAACTGAACATCTGCTGTATCTGTGGGGAATGGGAGTTTAGAAACATCAAGTGTTTGTGTCAGTAATACATTATTGTGCTATTATGCTTGTGCATTCATTCAATGAATTATGAAAAAATAAATATAATTTTTTACCATGAATGTGTCATTTTGAATCACATAGTCTCTGTATAAGAAAAATTACATTCTCTTTGTTGTCTTTACTTTTCTAATACTTATATTATATAGTACACCAGACTTTGTTGATAAAGTGCATAGGAAGAACGATTGAGTGAGATAAGTCAAAAGAAATGAAAAAGTGTATGAAAACAAAGTGCTGTCAGAAATTAAATTACCAAAAAAATATTTTCATCATTATCAATTATTTATTTATTAGTTAATGATTTTGTACAAAGGAATCAGCTTGTTCTACATGTTTAACTCAGATTACACACATTTCAGACTTTAGGTCAATATGATTAAAAACATCTGTGTCACTCCCAATGTGCCATGTGTGGAGATAATTTACAGGTTCAGAGAATATTTGCTTAATATACCTTGATGTTCTAGTTACATGTGTGTAGTTGTATTTTACATTGGTGTTGTGATACTTGTTTTCAATTAAAGTTGGTCAAATGTGTTTTTATAGGGTGTGACTCATACTGTATGTTCACTACAGTCTGCCCCCTGACCCCCATCAAAGTCTGAAATTAAAATTTGAATCCAGGACAGTGGTCTATACATACATCCATCCATCCATCCATCCATCCATCCATCTTCTCCATATCCACTTTTCCAATCAGGTGATGGGGCAGCTGGAGCCAATCCCAGCTGACAATGGGCGGGGTCCACCCTGGGTAGATTACCAGTCTATCACAGCACCATCACACAGAGACAAACAACCATCCACGCTCACACTCACAGCCAATTTAGAGTAATCAATAATCCTAACAAGCATGTCTTTGGCCTGAGGGAGGAAACCCACACTGGCTCAGGAAGAACATGTTGATTTCACTACAGATGGTTTTTGCTCGGTTTGGTCTGACATCATCGTTTGACATGTTTTCCTCTCCCTGAAAATCCTCACAGATCTCAGAGGGTTTTCACTTTGGGGGGTTGGTCCCAGCGGTGCACTGAGGAACAGCCTCAGTCTATAACTTGGAAATGAAATGTTGCTAAGCTCCTCCCCTTGATGAAAAAAAAGAAGAAGTCTCAGATTTCCACACTTCCTTTCTTCCACCCACAACATTCCCTGTCCGTTATCTTTCACTCTGCTTTTGCTCAAGAAAAACTAAGCCAAGGTAGGACATTTCATGTTTTTATACACACTGATGAATACTTTTACCCTGTTTCATCTCCTTCTGCTACTCCACATCTTCTCTGCCTCCTTTTAATCTGCCCAGTAGGTTCTCAAAGTGATGTCTTAACTGTCGGGGGGAGAGTATGTGGTTCAATAAATTCTTGTTCTGTCCGCCCACAGCTAAAACGCAGTGTAAAGTTTACTGGCAATGGAGAGCTCTGAGTCAACAACTAGAGAGAGAGCAACAGCAGGAAAAGATGGGACTGAGGAGACAGACCAGAAAGTCCTGATGTCCCCCAAGCCTCTGCATCGCTTTGTCCAGAAAGAGCCCAGAACTCTTGGGGTAACGTGAATTAAACAATAAATGTAGTAAATAAGAAAACAGGAACAGGATGATACACCAACCACTATCTGTACTGTGGACACTCTCATCCGTTTTTCTTCTGCTGCTTTCCAGATTGTTATTCTGATGTTTGGCTGTGCTGAGGTGCTGATGGGCTTTCAGATCGCAGGTGAAACTGAGACGTCTTTAGGAATCTACATCCCCTTCTGGCAGGGAGCTCTGGTACATAACATCATGTTGCACTTGCTTGTATCTTTACTGATGTACTGTACTCATCATATAGTTGTCCTCAATACCTCCTTTCTTGCTGAAAATTAGATGAGGACTTTGATGCTGTTCAATAAATATGCAGCTACCAGCACCCATCAGCCTTCAGGGGTCTTTAGGGTTAGCAGGAAGGAGGGGAAGGAGGTTTTGTTACGATCCACGAAGGTCTTTGTGTTGAACTGAATGCTGGCTAGCTTCATATTTACTCACGTGTCTTGTGACCGGCATCAAACTCCTCATCTATATGTAACTGGAATAATAATAATTGAGGTTAATCCCCCAAAATGATTCCTTTAACTCAAATTGAGTTAGTTAGAGGCACTAACTGGTAAATTAAGAATCAGTTTTTAGTTATAGCAGTATACTGTAGACATTTTATCAAAGTGCTGACTCAAATAAAAACTAATTTCAACATTTCACATCTTTACTTGCTTTTATGATAAACATGTGGTCATGAAATACACTTTTAGAGAATCATGGCTTTTGATTTTGTTTTAAAGTTTCTTATCTGTGGGATCCTGTCCATCTACACCGAGCTCCATCCCTCCAAAAAGCTGGTGAGTATAATGTGACTTTATGTTTTAGTTTCATGTTTAGTTTTAAGTCACCTGCTTCACTGTGTTGCTCTTTCCCAGGTGACTGTGTGCTTGGCCATGTATGTGATGTCCATCTTGGGTATCATAGTCTCTATTGGCTACAGAATACACTGCCTCATCGGTCCCCGCAGGTCATGGCGTATGTGGTCGTACAGGCTTGACAAGTGGGCGCACTACCGAACAGTGAGTCATGACATTTTTTTTATTTTAACTGAATCAACAGCATTAATAAAGTGTGAAGTAACTCTCTTCTTCCTTTTTCTTTGTGTAGTCACAGATTTTAGGCGTTGAAGGATTGTTGTTGACTTGTTCTGTGTGTGTGTCAGTGCTTCTCATCTTCTTGTGTGCCGTCGCACGTTTAGCACTAAGATCCACACACACTCAGGTAATACTTGTTCAAAAATTGTTGCATCGTCTAAAACAGATAGATAGATAGATAGATAGATAGATAGATAGATAGATAGATAGATAGATAGATTAAATCTGCATCCACGATTTTTATGATGTTTTTCTTGTTTGATTAAATTTTAAAACCAATGAGCATTAACAACAAGTCACAAAAACAGCACTATTTCATCATTTAATTGTCTTCTTGCTGTTTCCATGTGTTCATCAGGTTATACTCCACTGCGTCCCAGCTCCACAGAGCAACTCTCCTTCAAACTAAGGTCAAACATTTCCAGTCACAAGTCCACTTCTCCTGCACTTCTCCTATCCTGTGAACATGTCATACTTCTGTCCAATATACCACATGTAAATGTTGTAATCTGCCTTTCTGTGCTACATTACCGAACCACATTTATTTGCTTTGTGTCAGGTGCATTTGTGGATGAAAAGGCAAAAAATATATATGTTTATTTTACAAGCACTTTCTTAGATACTATAGAAGCCACTAATCACTCTATTAAGGCTTGTGTGTAAATGCTGATGTGCACATACAGTAAACAGGAGGTTTTGAATTAAAGTCTCAATGCAAACAGTTAATAGCTACTGATTGTGATCTCTATCAATAATTCAATTTGAATGTATACAGTACAAACAATAAACAGTGATGCTGGTTAACACAGTTAGTCACACAGAAGGTTGTGTACATTGTAATTCTGCTCCACCATCATCCAAACTATGTCAATGTAAACCCTAATAGTTTTTAATCTCAAGAAACCCTTTGAACTTCCTGTTTATCTTGTGCAAACATTCTATAAACCTCATGTCGCCATCGTCTCTGATCATCTACAGCTGCATGCAAAGCTTCATGCACCCCTGAGTAAATTCAACATTTTTTTGTGAAAATCAGTAAATACAAGATCTTCAAATCTCATAAACTTCAAAGGTTTATAAGATAAAAATGATAAAAATGAGGTTTATAGAGACTCATTGGGACTTGTAAGGCACATCTGGGCTCATCAGTTATTTGAAAGGTTTTGATTTGTGTATTTATTTTCTAAGTTCATGAAATAAAAAGTCATTTTAATGTTCACCACAGGAGCTGTAACCAACTAAAATAATTATTCTAGAAAAAACTTTTGCGTATAAGTGTGTTTGCATTATTACTCCATTTTGTGCACTATTTGAGTTTATATGCAGTTGTCATTTGAACTTTGCAATGCTTAAAAATCATTGTGATTATATGTATTCTGTACAATTTGCTAAAGGCATTGCTCAGTGGGTAAAAAAACAGATGACAGCTCTGAGATGTGGTTACAGGTCAGAACACCTGCCTGTGATTATGTAGAAAGATACTGGAGTGTAGTTGAATACATTTGGATTCAGATGTCCTGTCAGAGGAATGGACACAGTAAAGTCACAGGAAGATGCAATATAATGAGCCTGCTTTGAAACCTGTGAAAAACATTGATTTTGCTTGTATTTTTTAGCTGTGTCTGGTGCAATACATGTAAATTGTCTTTGTTAAATAAACCGTGAAAATTACACACAGCTCCTGTTTCACTGGGTAACGTGACCTCGCCCCATTTAACACATTCATCACGGTCAACAACTGCACTGATATCCAAAACATTTTGGTCTTTTCATTTATTTCCAGTCATTTCATTACAAACAGTAGTTTAACAGTAGGACAGAAATCTTCTGCTGGTGTTGGTGTGAAGAGGCGCACACAGAAGAAGAATGTCTCGTCATATTTGGTCCATGTGCAATTTTTTCTTTGTTTTCACAGTATTTAATAGACATAGCTGGCGGTGTACAGAGACTGCATGGAGGCCTGGTCAGCTGAGCCGGTGGGCTTGTACTCCCCCTTGGAAGCCAGGCCGTTGATCTGATGGGAGCAGAGGGGAGAAGTCAGGGCAAAGTCACATCTGAGCGTTAATGATCAGCCAAGTTATCTGTGCCACATTAACAACAACAGCAACACCAAACAGACAAAAAGCTTTTGAGAATCAATCATTTACCGAGACAGTATAAAGTTGGGTAAGGCAAGATAAGCATTATTTCATGGCTGCGTCTGTGCACAGTCCACAACAAAGAAATTGATAAGCATGAATTGTTTATTCATGTCTATTCAGCATTAGGTGAAGTCATTCGTGTCCTCTGAGACTCACCTTGGCCCTGGTGAGGAAAGCTTCCTGTGCAGCTCCCTTGTTGGCAGCTTTGCCCTGCCAGGCTGCAAGAGCAGAGGCTTGAAGTGCACGACCGTAAGAGAAGGTCAGCTTCCAGGGGCGGTGGAGGGGCACCTGGTTGATGGCGTTCAGGTGAATGGAGGCCTCCTCCTCGCTCTGGCCTCCAGAGAGGAAGGAGATGCCTGAAAAGACACAAAAAAAAGTAGCAAGTTACATTTAATGGGAGAAATTTCTCTTTAGTTTTCTCACAGCTCCGACAGCCTTATGATACTGACCGGGGACAGCAGCGGGGACAGTGCGCCTCAGAGCGGTCACTGTTGCCATAGCAACCTCCTGAGGGGTGAACTTCTTGGGGCAGGAGTGTCCAGCAGTGACCATGTTGGGCTTCAGCAGAGTGCCCTCCAGGTACACGTGGTGGTCGGACAGAGCCTTGTACACAGCAGCAAGTACCTGAACACAAACAGACACATTTAGTGATGAGCATCATATTTTATGTAATGGAAAAATTCTTTGGACAGTTCCTGTAGTACACTGACCTTTTCTGTGACGTACTGGCACCGCTGAAGGTCATGGCTTCCATCGGGCAGGATCTCTGGCTCCACAATGGGCACCAGGCCGTTCTGGTGGACAGATGTTGACATAAATGACTCACAACCAACAAATTCAGCCCTTATTGAAGGAAACAAATGCTGTTTACTCTCACCTGTTGGCAGATGCTGGCATATCTGGCCAGGACGTTGGCGTTCTCTGCAATTGCAAGAGCTGATGGGCAGCCATCTGAGATCTTGAGCACACACCTCCACTTAGCAAAGTCACAACCGTCCTTCTTATACTGGGCGCAACGCTCTGAGAGGCCGTCGAGACCTGGAGAGGCCACATGATGTTAGCAAGGTGTGCTCACAGTGGTCATTCTGCACCATTCTGCAGACTTCCAGTTTTACCTTGTGTGGTGGTCTCTCCGTCGGTTCCGTTCAGACCAGCTGTACCTTTGTCCACCTGCAGCAAGAAAAGCAAACACATCAGTGAACTCTGAAACATGTTTAACTGTTGGTGAACTCTCCACCTCCTGCCTCCTCACCTTGATGCCAACAACAATGCCCTTGTCCTTGATGACTTGGGGGAAGAGCTTGCCGCTGTCTGCTTTCTGGTAGAGCGTCTCGTGGAAGAAGATGACCCCGCCCACGCAGTTTGAGATGATGGAGGCGTCGGAGGAGAAGAGGATGTCACGGAAGCAGCGACGGTTCTCCTCGTTGTTCTCCACGTTGATTTTCTGCAGGCGCTTTCCCATGGTGCCTTGAAACGAGAGCAGTGTGGAAATCATTTCATTCGCTCACGCACACTCTGCAGTTACCACGGAGTAATAACGGAGACCGGGGCTCACCTGTCGATTCATCTGCAGCCAGGATTCCCTTTCCAGGAGCCACAATCCTCTGAGCGATGTCAGAGAGCTCCTTCTTCTGCTCCGGAGAGAGGGATGGGAACTGATGAGTCATCCTAGAGAGGAGACAAAGGGTAAGTTATTTGACAGGTGTTAGGAAACTCTTCAAGACTGCAGTAGGCATGAGGAAGATATCAGCTTTTTTAACCCCCTCAACAAGAAAAACTCTGCCTCCAGCATCCTGCTTCTCTTGCACCACCTCTGCAGTTAAATATTTGGCTTGCATGGTTGAACTTTGGCCTTGAAAACAGATAAGTTCTCCCTGTCTATGCGCAAAACTAGTTTAGAGTTCACCTGAAGCTGCTGGCTATGTGAGGTTTACTGAATGCTTTCTGCAGATGGGTGCATGGGAGCACATATGAGATGGGGAGGAATTAAGTGCATGGACATATTTTGCAAACAATACAATATAAATGGTCATAAACGACAGCTGGAACGCGGACGCCTTTTGTGAGTATTTGCACAAGTCCAGAGACGCACCCTGATAGCCATCACCACAAATCCCACGCTGACATTTAACCCTTTTAAAGTAAAATCTCTCCAAATACACACCACAAAAGTGATGTTTTCACTTCTTAAATCCTTAATGTTGCTCAAGAGTTTAGACTTGACAACCTGTTTATCCGGTTTTACAGTTTTAGTCTCAACTTAAATCCATAAATGCATCGCTGTAAAATGAGAAACACCACGGATCCATGCTGGTCTTGCAAAAACAAGTTAATTCAATTCACTTTTTGTGGAAAAAATACACAACCCTGCAAAAATCAAAGTGTGCAAAAGTAATGAAAACTTTTAAAAAGCGTCTTACTTGATAGTTTATGTCAAACAACGACGACACCTGAAGTGGCAGACGGCTTCTGCAGCCTCTCAGCAGTGATCGGACTGAGGAAGAAGACCGAACACAGGGTAAAAAGTGGTATTTATGGTGTGTACGGGACCAGGAGGGGGAGGTGCTCGTGATGTGGCGGGGCGTGCGTGGCCTCCGTCACACAATTGGCCCGGGCGGACACACTGGGGCGGTGTTTTCGTGGTGCGGCATCAATGCGCTTTTGTGGACTTAGCTCCTATCAGGACCTCGGGGGTTGAGTTGAAAACAAGACGGGAACACAGTGTCTTATAAAGTCCAAGTCTGCATCACACAGACCTGAAACAACCCCTCCTGCTGCTTCCTGATCACTGTGAGACTGTGGCAGCGCAGAGAGGAGGACATTTAAAACCTGTTACAATGTTGCAGTTCAGGTTTCTGTGTTTCCTCTGTTCTGATGGGACAGTGGATTACAAAAGTGCAATGTGTCATCTGAAGAGAGTTACAACTTCCAATATGGTGGTTGAAATTATGTATAATATGCTGTAATTAATCAGTCATGAATGCATGATGTTCAATTCAAAACATTTCCACATCAGTTTAGATATTATCTTCAAGCTAATTCACTAAATATAGCATATTGCATAAATCTTAACGCACTAAAGTCGTTTTTTCTCAGTGAATAAAAAACATTTTTCTACTGAAGCCAGAAATGTATGAATCTATTTTCAAACTTATATATTTGAATGGGAACAGTCTTTGTATGCACAACAGCAATCAGTAAACATTTTGTTGTTTCTGCTTTCAAATAAACAAACTTAAAATTAGAGTCATTTGCTCAGATCTGTCTGCATTTTACACAAGTTGCAACCAAAAACTGATTGACTGCCTTAGTACAATATGAGGGAGATGTGTTCTCTACATGGTGTGAACACACACTTTTACATCCAGGTTTAATCTATTTATTGGGCAAATAATACTCAACTAGTTTGATTTAGGGCAAAGTCTACTTGTGCATCTGCAACATGCGTCATATGGCTTGTCAAGCACGTCATGCAAAAACAGTCTTTATATTGATTGGTGAAATTGGCCATAGGCTGGGGTGGATTTGTAACTCACAAATACAGACAAGCAAGCTTTTACACAACCTGGACTCTGAACCCAGTGTAATGTACCCTTTAATATTGCTGATCAGAGTTCAGTCTTTGTCCATGAGACCCTTTTTTTTTACCAGCCTTTTTACATAAGCGCTGACAGTCAGGAGTGACTTGTTCAGACAGTGTTGCTTATCCAAACAAGTATGTGAAGTCAATGAAAAAAAGATTGCCCCAGAGATAGTTGGGTTTGGTTGTTTTGGCTGCCTGATAATTGCTAAAATACCCCCAAGCACTGCAAGTTGCGATTCAACACAAACCCCAAGGTTAACAATTTTAATTTGGGAATCTGTGCACTACAAGTAGCTACAAAATGGATTCTGTATTATAATGTTATTTATTATCCCTATCCCTTAGAAGGTCCCTGTGTTATTATCAAGATGTAACACCTTGTTTGTTTGTTACTGTGTTACTATAGTTCATTTGGCTAAATTACTGCTAGTGCTTTATTGATGCTTTTTGTGGAAAGCACCAAGTTGAGCTGTATCAATTGTATGAAAAGTAGAATGATTTCTTTTGTACTGACTTTAATTTTCTTTTTACCATTCCCCACCTTGAGTAGTTTTTATGCAGAACCAGTGGCCTTGCAAAATGGGTTAGTTTTGCCCAACATTTGATTGTTTTTACCCAACATTTTTGTTGTTTAAACTCAACATTTCATTGTATCTACCTGACATTTGATTGTTCTTACTCAATATTTGATTGTTTTTATCCAACATTTTGTTGAGAATTTTGTTAGGGTTGTTACATTTTTTTACATCCATGTTGCTGGGTTATATTAACCCAGCATCTAGTTAGTTCAATATTACACTTATTCTGGGTTAAAACAACCCAACATTTCCCAGTGTTTCTTCATGCCCAAATGTGTTTTTGTATGTTTTATTGCTGCCTTGTAATGTGCCTTTTGAAAAGTGAACTGTGAATTATCATTATTATGATGATGATGATGATGATGATGATGATGATGATGATGATGATGATTGCAATAAATGTACTGATCACTGTTGAAGTATTGACTGGATTGTTGGTGAGTCTCGGGCGGTGTGATGTTCCTCCGCGGCAGCAGGGGGCGTGGTGTTCCTCCGCGGC